>PISX010010589.1:0-69588 GCA_004024625.1 Mellivora capensis
AATGTAAGGAACCCAGAATCGACAAAACCTCCTTGAAAAGAACAAAGTTGGAGAATCCATTCTGCCTGATGTCCAAACCTGCCTCAAAGGGACCGATACGGCACCATGTGAAGACAGATGTATGCAAACTGATGTGAGCACTGAGAGTCCAGCAGCAAACCCTAATATGTAGGGTCAGCTGCCTTTGGCCAGGGTGCCCAGACAATGTCCTGAGGAAGGAGCAGTTTTCTCAACTGGTGTTGGGGGTCCCCAATGTCCACGTGTAAAGGAATAAGGGCCCACTCCTTACACACACACACACACACACACACACACACCACTTAACTCAGAAGGGACACAGACCTCAATGTAGGATCTAACACTAAAACCTCAAAGAAGGTAAGGTAGGAGTAAACCTTCACTACCTTTGGTGAGGTCACGCCTTCCTGGACATGGCATCAGAAGCACAAGCAACAAAAGTAAATTGATTAAACTTCATTAAAATCAAAAACTTTTGCTGCAAAGAACACCCATGAGTGAGTGAAAAGGCAACCCAGAGAAAGGAAGGTTTTGCAAATCACTTATTGATAAGGGACTTGCTCCCAGACTATATGAAGAATCTTAATAGCAAAGCCAGATAGCCCAATTTAAAGGCCTCAAATAGAGGTTTCTCCAAGGATAGGCAGATGGCCAAGAAGCACATGAAGAGATGCTCAGCATCATTAGCCATCCGGGAGGGCAAACCGAAACCATGATGGGACACCACCTCACCTCCCTTATGATGTCCAGGATCAAACTGACAGCCAGTAACGTGCATTGATGAGAAAGTGCGGAGAGAGAACGTGCAGAGAGTAGAACTCTCATACCCTCATTCCTTGCTGGTGCAAAGGCAGAAGGGCACAGCCATTTTGGGAAAGTCTGATGGTTCTTCAAAAGCTCAGCTACACAGCCACCACATGACCCGGCAACTCCACTCACAGGTACACACCCAAGAAAAATGGAAAGAAATAGCCACACAAAACTTTGTGCACGAATGTTCGTCGTGGCATTATTTATTTATAACTCCCCCAAAGCGGAAACAACCCTTATGTCCAACAACTGATGAATGCGTAAACAAAATATAGTTTATCCGTATGATGAAATATCACTGGATGAACCGTGACAGTGTTAGGTAAAGTGACAGAAGTCACACACCAAAGATCACATATTGCATGATCCTGCTTTAACAAAACGTTCAGTGTGGGCAAATACACAGAGAAAGCAGACTGGCGGCTGCCAGCAGCTGGGGAATGACTCCTAATGGGGCCAAGATTTCTTCTGGAGTGATGAAGGCATTCTGGAAATAAATAGCAGTGGTGGTCACACCATAGTGGACAGCTGTGGATGGATTGTAGAGTGTGTTATGTCTCAGCCAAAAAAGATTTTTCTAAAGGTAAGCCACACTCTTGGCAGAATTCAAGTGCTCCAAAAATGCAAGCTATGAAGTCCAAGGGGAACTCTTACCTTTCTGGACTTCCGTGCCCTCGATGCATCCCTGTCAACCATCATGCTCCCTCCCTGAGGTCCAGGAGACCACACCAAGTGTCCCTTCCCGCTCCCCTCGAGCTCCTTGCAGACTCTCAGTCTTGGCCACACTTACTCTTCATTACCTGCTGACATTGTCCCCGAGGCATGGAGGGCTCCCAGACCGGACCCTGCAGACCTGCAGGGTCAGTCAGCAGTTTCCTGGGAACCCCCCGCCCACACCCACACATGATCTAGAAGCCCTCGAGCTCTGAATGGTCCAACCCAGGGCTCCGCAGCCCTGGGTTACTGGAGCAATAAGCCTGAGTGACATGCTGGAATTCCCTTCTCTGCCCCCAGAACTGGTTGGTTACCAAGCCCCCAACTGCAGCTCTCTCTAACACCTACTGAATCCTTTCTTCCCTCCACAACTATTAAACCAATGACAAGACTGTCCAATCATCGAGCAATCCCGGACTGTAGGTGAATGTTAAGCAGTTACATGATCTCAGTGGTGCTCAAAACCCCAAGTGTTCTCAGCAGGTGAGTGAATCTTGTTAGACGGAAGAAGTTGCCCGAGATCCACAGCTATTAGCACACTCAACCTCAAATCCCAAGATCCTAAGCAGCCAGGGAGACCCCTAGGACTCCATGCCACCTGAGGTCACCCACATAGCTGCATGATGGTCTCGCCGTGGTGACCAAGGAGTCTGAAGCCAGAATGCCTGGCGTGAGACACCAACATTAGTACTTCTGAGTTGGGAGCACTTAGCCGGTCACTTCACCCCTCTGTGTGTTAGGGTGACCCCACGGTCATGCTAGTCTAGTGTCTAGTGTCTAGTCTGCTGCAGTTCCCAGGGGGACCTGGAGCAGTCTCGCCGCAGGACATCATTACAATAGCAACAGCCGCCTTTAGTCAGTTTTCCTCTCAGCAGCAGAGAGGTGACTAAATTGCAGACTTATCATTCTCCCTTTAGGTGACAGCTCTGTGGCGACCTTGGGGGACAATGTCTGAACTCCTCAGACTGTCTCTCCAGTTGATCTGCCGGGTCTAGGCGCCAGCAGTCTCGCCCCCAGCAGCTCCGGCGGGGAACGGGTGTGCCACCGGGCCTTTGCACAAGCCAACCCCCCACCCCCTTCCCTCCCGCTAGGCGCTCTGCCCCTGCGCCGCCCAAGCCGCCTGGGCCCCCGGCCCCACGGATCCGACCTTGAATTTCGCCGTCCCTCCTGGTTGCTGGGTCCCCACAGCGTCCAGCGCACACAGCAGGCGCCCGACGAACGTCCTCTGGGCGCGGCAGACATCCGAAGGCGAGCGCCGCCCCGATAGGCAGGCTGACAGCGCCGCACGCCTCCCGGCCACCGTCCCGCCCCGATGTCATCACAGCGCGCGGCCGGCCCGTTGCCGGGGAGACACTGGGGCGCGCTTGGGGAGGGCCTGCCTTGTGGGCCGGTAGGCCTCCCTACGCACTCTCGTGTGCGGGTCTTGGGGTGCTTGCTGGGTATGCTGATTCCTGGGCCCCCTCCGGAGCCAGAGCATCAGAACCATGGGTCGGAGCGGCTGCACCGCGTGCTCAGCGATATTTGCGAGCCGGGCTACTACCCAGTCCCGCCCAGGCCCCCGGGCTGCTGCTCCGTGCCATCCCCCCACCCCCCAGTCTCCGACCCCGCAGTCCAGCCGGGACTGGAGCAGCTGCCCGCTGCCGCGCTGCTGTTTCCAAGGGCAGTTGCAAACCTAAACACCGCTCCCCAGCCCTGTCTCGGGCTGTGTGGAGGCTCCAGACTGAGCCGGCCCTCCCCTGAAGCGCGCGGACATCAGAGGAGACGGAGATGAAAGTCCGCGGCCTCCCGCCGCCAGTTGCAGACACTCGAGGCAGTCAGGGTCCACCTTTCCCCGGTGGACCCACCTTATTTGGGATAAACAGTCTTAGCTAGACCAGACCGTCCTCCAGGACCCCGCAGTCGTCGTCGTCGTCGTCTTCCTTTTTTTTTTTTTTTTTTTAAGATTTTATTTATTTGTCAGAGAGAGAGGGAGAGAACATAAGCAGGGGGTGCCCGCACGCAGAGGGAGAAGTAGGCTCCCCGCTGAGCAAGGGGCGGGGGAACCTCCATCCCAAGATCCTGGGGTAATGACTTGAGCCAAAGGCAGTTGCTTACCAAATGTGCCACCTAGGCGCCTCTGACAGTCTTCTTTAACATGTGAAAACCTTGCACCAACTTGCATGGTCCTGCAGCCACTTTGGAAAACAGTGTGGAGATTCCTTAAGAGATGAAAAATAGAGCTACCCTATGACCCTGCAATTGCGCTACTGGGTATTTACCCCAAAGATACAGATGTGGTGAAAAGAAGGGCCGTATGTACCCTGTTCATAGCAGCAATGGCTACAATCGCAAAACTGTGGAAAGAACCAAGATGCCCTTCAACAGAGGAATGGAAAGAGAAGATATGGTCCATATATAAAATAGAATATTATGCCTCCATCAGAAAGGATGAATACCCAACTTTTGTATCAACATGGACGGGACTGGAGGAGATTATGCTGAGTGAAATAAGTCAAGCAGAGAGAGTCAATTATCGTATGGTTTCACTTACTTATGGAGCATAAGGAATAATATGGAGGACATGGGGAAATGGAGAATGAAGTGAGTTAGGGGAAATCGGAGAGGGAGATAGACCATGAGAGATTGTGGACTCTGAGAAACAAACTGAGGGTTTTGGAGGGGAGCAGGGGCGCGGGAGAAGGTTGGGTGAGCCTGGCGGTGGGTATTATGGAGGGCATGTAATGAATGGAGCACTCAGTGTGGTGCATAAACAATCTTGGAACACTGAAAAAATAAAATATTTTTTTAAATGTGAAAATCCTGTTGGAAACTTACTTTATGTCTGCCCCTCCCAACCCAAAGCTGTATAAACAATTATTCCTCACTCCCCTAGGGCAGCTCTTTCTGCCCATGGATCCTGTCCCTGTGCTTTAATAAAGCCACTTTTTTTTTTTTAACCCAAAACATCTCAAGAATTCTTTCTGGACCACTCACTCCCAGACCCCACATTGCATCAGATCACATCAGAAGCAACTGGATCTGTCAATTTACCACAAGAAGACCAAGGAAGACCAAGTCAGAAGGTTTCCGTTTAACGGGATCTGAGAGATTGACACTGTGGTCACAAGAAGACAAGTTCAGTTTTTGGGATGCATGAAGTTTAAGATGCCTCTTGATGAAATTTGGAAATTTTGGATTTGTGAGTGAACAGCTAAGAAAGAATTTTTGAGGGGTCTTTGGTACAAAAAGGTGTTTTTATTAAAGCACAGGATAGGACCTGTGGGTAGAAAGAGCTGCACTGGGGTCGTGAGAAGTGGCTCATTATATACTTTTTAATTAGTGTGGGTTAGGGATAGCATAAGGAATTGGGGAGCAAGTCTTTCAGGACCTTGAGGAGCTAGCTGTTGCTAAGATCAGGTTACTTTTAGTCTTTAATAAAATGTAAACATTAGGGCACTAAGGAAGCCCTGAGTTCCTTGGGAAGGGCCATGCTCTATAGGTTTCAAGAGTCTGTGGGCTGCAAGCTGTAATATTTAATTTAAGCTACATTTCTCTCACCTCTGTTTCCCTCATCATTTTTGCCCCTGAACAAATTTGACCCTTAAATCTTTAAGATTGCTGGGGGGGTGTGTCATCTTCTGGAGCTGCATCCTGCTGGATGGGGGTGGAGATGGGAGATGAGTCCCTACCTATGGGTTGAGATTGCTCAGTTGAAGAATGAACAGGAGTTAGGAAAGGCTGAGGCAGCTGTATTTGGAGTTGATAACATATGGGAGTCTCCTTGAGCAGAAAGGATCATCTGTTACAGCAGGGAATGGGGTAAGTTTGTTAAAACCCTCAGAAAGTTACAAAGCACATGCCTAAATAGGATTACAGATCATTATAAAACTTAAAATTTAATTATTTATTTAACCAAGGTGGCAACAAGAGATTTCAAAGGCAAATATGTTGGGTTATATGGTTGTTTGCAAAACTCAGCTCCTTTAATGTTGAGGAGTTTTAATTGAGTAATTAAAGACCTGATAAAGACAAAATATAGAAAACTTGGTTTTCTGGGCAGACAGAAAAAAACAAACAAACAAGAAAAGTTGGTCTTTTTAAGAGAGATAAAAGCAGAATTCCAGTCTTATACCAGTGTACTTTTAAAATCCATTCATTTCAGGGGCTCCTGGGTGGCTCAGTGGGTTAAGCTTCTCAGGGTCCTGGGATCAAGCCCCACATCGGGCTCTCTGCTCAGTGGGGAGCCTGCTTCCCCCTCTCTCTCTGCCTGCCTCTCTGCCTACTTGTGATCTCTCTGTGTCAAATAAATAAATAAAATCTTAAAAATTTTTTTTAAATCCATTCATTTCAGTCTTAGCCCTGACAGCACATAAAATTCCTTTCCAAAGATTTTCCTTCATAAGCCTTCTACAAGATTTGTATTTACTCCTATTTTGACCTATGCCCTTCTTTCAAAATCGGTCTTCATTACATTTAGCGGAATTTTGACTCTTAGAAGCCTTAGTCTCCCGTGAAAACTAAGTGTAATCAATTGTGAACTGTCTGTTATGCCATAATGATTTAGATCTGAAATGTATAAATATAAATATATTTTTATAATTTAAAACATGTTTTTTCATAGTACAATCTTTAAAGAAAGCACAAAGCATATTTGCCACCACCCAAATATCCTTAGTTTCTCTGCAATAAGTAGTCAAAAGCACAAACCTACATCCGGTAATCAATGCTTTAGCACTCTATCCTATTTAGAAGAGATGTAGATGTCCAACAATTTCAGTCTCATTTACCATCCAAGCAGGTTACCAAAGACATTGAGAGCTATCTTAACAATGACCCATGAACATCTTGAGACAGATTAAATTAACCATCATTTTAAGTCATCTTTTTTTTAAGATTTTTATTTATTTATTTGACAGACAGAGATCACAGGTAGGCAGAGAGGCAGGCAGAGAGAGAGAGGAGGAACCAGGCTCCCTGCTGAGCAGAGAGCCCGAGTCGGGCTCGATATCAGTACCCTGGGATCATGACCTGAGCCGAAGGCAGAGGCTTTAACCTACTGAGCCACCCAGGCACCCCTTTAAGTCATCTTTTTGCTAACAAATTGCTGCAGAGACAACACAAGCTTATTGGACCGTCAGTAAATCTTGGTAGAATAGAAGTTTCTTATTTAATGCTGATAACTCTAAAGAAATGTCTATCTTAATTAAACCAACAAACTACAAGTTAGTTTACATACAAGTTAGTTTATATTCTGTTCGACCCAGGTCCACTGAAAAGTCCATCAATTTCTTCCCCGTAGCCAAGTGGTACCTGGCGCACCAGTGGGGAAATATGAAGTGGACAGTGTTAGGTCCAAGTGGTTACTCTTCCCTTCTGGACAGTGAGGTAAGGAGGAGAGGCCAACGGTGCCAGAAGCACCCAGATGGTTAGGAAACAGGCACATAGGCCACACTCAATTAGCCAACATACAGTACATCAGGGTTTTTTTCAAGATTTTTTTTATTATTTGACAGAGAGAGAGGGATCACAAGTAGGCAGAGAGGCAGGCAGAGAGGGGGGGGAAGCAGGCTCCCCGCTGAGCAGAGAGCCCAATGTGGGGCTCGAATCCAGGACCCTGAGATCATGACCTGAGCCGAAGGCAGAGGCTTAACCCACTGAGCCGCCCAGGTGCCCCAGTACATCAGTTGTTTTTGATGTGGTGTTCAATGATTCATCCATTGCATAAAACACCCAGTGCTCATCACATGTTCTCCTTAATGCCTTTCATCCAGTTACCCCATCCCTCCACCCCCTGTCCTTTCTACAACCCTCAGTTTGTTTCCCAGAGTCTAGAGTCTCTCATGGTTTGTCTCCTTCTCTGATTTCTTCACTTTCTGTTTTCTCTTCCTTCCCGTGTGGTCCTCTGCACTATTCCTTATGTTCCACAGATGAGTGACACCATATTGTAACTGTCTTTCTCTGCTTGGCTTATTTCATTCAGCATAATCCCCTCCAGTTCCATCCATGTCGATGAAAATGAAAATGGTAGGTATTCATCCTTCCTAATGGCTGAGTAATATTCCATCGTATATATGAACCACATCTTCTTTATCCATTCATCCATTGAAGGACATCTTGGTTCCTACCACAGTTCAGCTATTGTGGATATTGCTGCTATGAACACTGGGGTGTATGTGCCCCTTCTTCTCCCTATGTCTGTATCTTTGGGATAAATAACCAGTAGTGCAATTGCCGGGTCCTAGGGTAGCTCTATTTCTAACATATTGAGGAACCTCCATACTGCTTTCCAGAGTGGCTGTACCAGCTTGCATTCCCACCAGCAGTGTAGGAGGGTTTCTGTCTCTCCACATCTCACCAACAACTACTGTGTCCTGTATTGTTAATTTTAGCCAGTCTAGCTGGTGTAAGGTGGTAACCCAATATTCATTCTTCTTGGGCGCACATGGAACTTTCTCCAGAATAGACCACATACTGGGTCACACATCAGGTCTCAACCGATACCAAAAGACTGAGATTATTCCCTACATATTTTCAGACTACAATGCTTTGAAACTGGAACTCAATCACAAGAAATTTGGAAGGAACTCAAACACTTGGAGGTTAAAGAACATCTTGCTAAAGAATGAATGGGTCGGCCAGGAAATTAAAGAACTTAAACAATTCATGCAAACTAATGAGCATGAAAACACATTGGTTCAAAACTTCTGGGATATTGCAAAGGCGGTTCTTAGAGAGAAATACATAGCCATACAAGTCT
The DNA here is from genome assembly GCA_004024625.1 of Mellivora capensis. NCBI lineage: Eukaryota > Metazoa > Chordata > Mammalia > Carnivora > Mustelidae > Mellivora > Mellivora capensis. The sequence goes on from PISX010010589.1 coordinate 8,279, forward strand.
CTCTCAAAAAATTAGAAAAATCCCCAATACACAAGCTAGCCTTACACTTAAAGGACCTGGAGAAAGAACAGCAAATAAAGCCTAAACCAAGCAGGAGAAGAGAAATAATAAAGATCAGAGCTGGAATCAATGAAACAAAAACCGGAAGAATAATAGAACAGATCAACAAAAGTAGAAGCTGGTTCTTTGAAAGAATTTAACAAGATCGATAAACCTCTGGCCAGACTGACCCAAAAGAAAAGAGAAAGGAACCAAATTAAAACAATTGTGAATGAAAGGGCAGAGATCACAACCAATACCGAGGAAATGGAGACAATTGTGAGAACATATCACCAGCAACTATATGTCAACATATTAGGCAATCTGGAAGAAATAGATACATCCCTGGAAATTTATAAACTCCCAAGACTGAAACAGGAAGAGGTAGGCAATTTGAACAGACCAAAAACCAGCGAGGAAATTGGAACACTAATCAAAAACAAGAGTCCAGGGCCAGATGGCTTCCCAGGGGAATTCTACCAATCATTTAAAGAAGAATTAATATGTACTCTACTGAAGCTGTTTCAAAAAATAGAAATGGAAGGGAAACTTGCAAACTCATTCTATGTGTCTCCAGTTAGTCTAGACATTAACCCAGGAGTTGGATGAATGGAAAACCCCATCTGTTAGGAGGAGGCAGAGTGAAAGGGTCAGCTTCCCCCTCCTTAGGGAGGGCCTGTTTCCTCCATCCCAGGTTCTGTCAGGAGGAAGCCCATTTTAATAATTATCATTTAATCTTTCAGGAGAGAGTTCACTGACTTGGTTAAGTGAGCAAACATGTTCTGCAGGAGGCACTTAGGTCGGGGTCCTGAGTTAGGGCTCTGAAGCCTTGGATCTGGGGTACCTGCATCCATCTGCCCTATTCCCTTCCTGCAGGAGAGCTCTAGGGGATAGATCCTACTGAGGCCATGCAGTGTTACAGGAGATCAGTTCTTTCTTAAATTTTGCAACCTGAAATCATTCCAGTGCATTAAAAGGCATTCCAATGGAGAGTCCAGGGAACTGAAGAAGAAAGAAGGTCCATTAGCCAAGAAACCCTCCCCCAACTTCCAGGTGGCATCCCACAAAAGATATGTCAGTGATTCCTGGTGTCAAAGTGACCTGAAGCATCCCTCGGATGGAATGGCTATGATCACCGCCTGCCCTCAAAGGCCATGTAGGAGGAAGGCAAGCAATCCCCTGCTTCCTCATCGCTTTCTAGACTGCAAAGTGGGTGCCAGCGCATGGACCAAGACTCCATACCTTGTTTGAAGGCCATGCCCTATTTTACCTTGCCTTGAAGAACCCGCAGTTGTTAACCCATGCAGAACCCTAGAAAGGTTTTCCAAGGGGGAAATTACCCAATTTTGTAATTTAAGTAATTAGTAGAGGACATTGACAGAAGACAGTAAAGATAGAAATCCATCATGGTCTAAGTAACATTCCAACACATGTAGTGAACTTATATGTCAGCTTCTCAGTCTTGGGTTGGATTTTAATTCCTTTGGGTACTGGTTTCAGCTGGATCCCAGTGGAGGTCCCACGGTCAGAAGCAACTAGATCAGAGATGTGAAAGGGATCGTGTTAGACCAAGGAGGAGGAGCCCTCACACGGGAGTCAAGATTGGAACTTAGGTATTCTCCTGTGCCCGAGACAGACAGCTTTGTATAAGGACAGGAATGAAGAGAGGGCACCGAGTTTCTAGGTCTTATTACCATCCTGGCCAGGGTACCAACTTCCAGCAAAAGGCAACCCTCTATACCAGCCTCTAGCTAGAGGATTGGAGCCTAACCAATGGGCATGAAAGTGTTCCAATAAGACCATACTCTCTGAAAAGCCCCTGGAATGAGAGCAAAGGAAGAAGAGAGGAAGCACTCACCAAATTTGCACCATGGCTCAGAGTCCCAATGAAAGGACTCAAAGCCCCACGTTGTGGGCCAAATAATTTGGGACAGTTGGGGTTTGGAGAAAATGGTCAAGAAAGAATTCTTAAGATGTTTTTGATGGAAAAATGTGTTTTATTAAAGCTTGGGGACAGGACCCATGTGCAGAAAGAGCTGCACTGGGGTTGTGTGCAGTGGGTGATTATATAAGATTTCTTATCCTATGGAAGGAGGGTGATATTAGGGTCCCAGGAAATTGATTCTATGATTTCTGGAGGCCTGCTATGGATAAGATTGCTTTTTTTTCTTATAAATCGTTGAGACAATTCCAAACTCATGGAGATGCATGTCCTGTGTGACTGTGATCTGTATCAGTCAACTGTTTGGGGTTTTCCCCTTCCTTTGTTCTCCAGCAGCCAGAAGTGCTTAAGGAATGTCACACATCTCCCATCCGGGGGAGGTTTGGGGGTGTTAGCTTGGGACTTGCCCCCAGCTTGCCTTTTGCTCCCCCAACACCCATGGGAGAACTGTGTGGCAATGCTCGGCTGATATTTGGGAAGTCTCTCTCTGTTCCCATTCCACTCTGAAATACCTTCTCCTTTGTTCCATGGCTGCATCTTGTTGCACTTGTGATTCTCATTGAAGACGGACTCAGCATTGGGAACACTGAGGTAGGGGAACTGATGGGACTCCATTTCAGAAAGGTTCCCTCTCCGCAGTTCCTCTGCTGGGTCCTGTTTACTCATGTTCCGCATTTTGCCTCTGAATGAGCCAATGAAGCTATACTTCATGGGGGGAAGCAAGAAGGTGAATCATTCTCTGAGTTTTGTCCTAGGTCCCCAACACCTGATAACATCTAAGAAGAGCTGGGTCCCAAACTTGTTCCAGGACCTTATCTCCAAGCAAGCCTCCGCCGATGCTGGTTTCAGTATTCCCAGCTTTGGTTATTACAGAATTACATTTTTAAAAAAGATTTTATTTATTCATTTGACAGACAGAGATCACAAGTAGGCAGAGAAGCAGGCAGAGAGAGAGGGGGAAAAGCAGGCCATCTGCCGAGCAGAGAGCCTGATGCGGGGCTCGATTCCAGGACCCCAGGATCATGACCTGAGCTGAAGATGGAGGCTTTAACCCACTGAGCCACCCAGGCACCCCCAGAATTACATTTGTCATTCACCCAACACTCTCCTTTGACTGACGCTACCCTGGATTCCTGGGGGAACAGTACCCTGAACCCTTTTCCAGTATAAACCCCTAACCGGAAGTGAGGAAGAGGTTCATTCTCATTTCCTTTCTGAGTCTCCCAGACACTTCATCCACTCGTCTCTGTCACTCAAGCTGTTCAGTAAACTCTGTTTTGACTTTCTCTGGCTTGCCTTTGATTTCTGTCCTGTGCGAAGCCAAGGGATCTCTTGGCTGGTCCTGTAGGACCTTCCCCTGTGTTCCCAGACTCAGTATCAGGGGGTTCTTCCTGTTGCAGAAGCAGAAGGAAAAGTCTGGATGACCGGCTAGGACCCTGAACCTACCATGCTAAGCCAACAGAATTAATTCTCCACCAGGCACTGTTTCCAGCCACAGGTCTGCATCATTACAAGGGGTCCCTGAGTCCATAGGATCACCCAGGAGGTGATTTCTATTTGAAAATCAAATAGAAAATAATGGTCTAATAAGGGGCACCTGGGTGGCACAGTCAGTTGAGCAACTGACTCTTTGTTTTGGCTCAGGTTGTGATTTCAGGGTCATGAGATCGAGCCCCATGTCTAGCTCCGTGCTCGGTGTGGAATCTGTTTGAGATTTTCTCTCCCTCTCCTGCTCCTCTCCTGCTCATTCTCTATCTCTCTAATAAAAAAAATCTTTATAAAAATTACTGGTCTAATAAAAGTACATGCCATTGTTTTTCAAATGGATATACTTTTGAGAACCTTTTATAAAATGAATGAACTATAGAATAATAATTCACACCTTTAGATCAGTTTCTTCCAAAATAATGACTACTAGAAAATGATTTGGGTTCACATATTTTATTGATATCAGATAAACATCTTTTCACTTGGAAATCACTGCAGTCCAGTGCGGGGGGGGGGGCGGGGGCAGCAGGCACTGGTGGGCAGGCTAGAAGTAAAAACGGAGGAACAGGTGAACTGGTGCAGGGGAGAGGTGGGAAGGCCTGTGGCAAGCAGCTGGTGCAGGGATGGGGGACGACTTTGTACTGTTGGTTCTGTATCTCATGGGGTGGTGGGCACACACGAAGCAGAGGCTCCCTGCTTTCTCTCTCCACTCAGCCCTCTGCTTCGCAGGTCAGTGCAACCCTTCAGGCTGGCTCATAGCCAGCTTCGGTCTTATTGCTTCATCTCTCCACTGGATCCCCACACAGGTGACTGGGTTCAGGACTACTGTTCCCAGCTCTGACGCCAGCTTTCCTACACAACCCACCTTCTGGTCTCTGCTTGCCAGCCCCCCAGCACCCCATACTCAGTTCCCCCTCTGGCCTTAGGACACTGCTTGACCCGAGTCTGACAAGGAGTGTGCTTTAGACATCTCTGGATAGAACTAGGTGGTCTCTGAAACTTCTTGGACGGTGGTGAGGTAAGAAGAGGAGAGGAAGGGGTCACACTCAAGTTTGGGTTGTCCTGCTGGGATCTGGGTGGATAGAGACACCTCTGAGACCGGCAGAGGGAGGGAGCAATTTAGGGGGAAAAGAAAGGGAGCTTGGTTTTGTGAGATACTTCCTGGTAAGACTTCCAGGAGAGGCAGTGGAGCAGGTACAAACAGCAGGGGAGGCCAAGAGCTCTTGCGGTGACATCACTGACAACGAACTGGCAGTCCTCTGTGGCAGTCCCCATCCACCCATTCTTGATCACTTTCACCTCTCTCCACTCCACCCCATTTGGCCCACCCATGCCTTGCTCATCTTTAGCCCTTTGCTATATTGGCCGTCACTGGTAAGTGTAATGATTTGAACACATTGTTATTACTCAAGTTTCCAGCCTGGCTCTGGCCATTTGTCTCTCTCTATCCCCATCCTTCCTTCCTCGCCCACTCCACGATCCCTTTGCTCGCAGATCTTTACACTCAGTAATTAACTAGGTAGCTCCTCTGTGCCAAAAACTAAGGTTAGGGCCTTGGTGATGAGCAATCCAGACTTTGGAGGTACGAGCCAAGAGGTGGGTGAAACCTGTTCTTGTTCCAGCAAGAAGCTGACAAGGTCTTACGCAAGGATTCCCGCCGACTGCCAACTGGAATTTTCCACCCCCTCTAAACATTGCCTTCTGGCTTCATGACATCTCACCCCAGAGCCCTAGGCCTCCAGGTTTCTGCTGCATCCTCTCTGCTGGGCTCCTGTGACACACAGCAGGGAAGCAAGGACCTGTCAGCCAATACCAGGACAAGCTAAAGCCTCCGCGTCCCCAGAGGGTCTGGACACATAGAGCACTGAGCCTGAGAAACTTCCCTCTTTCTGTAACCTCTCAACCCGCAACCCTGTTGAGTGTTGCACTTTTCATGTTTCAAAAGCATTGTCTAAGAGGTCTGCCTCTGCCATTGGCCTGAAGTTTGCTCGATCGCCTGCATTCAGCTCTGCATTCTCCACATTTGGCTCAGGTACACCCCCACATATTAGCAACTGCAAGGTTGTCATTACTTGTCTTTTGGCTGCTCTAACCAGGCCCCTTTGGACAGAGTTGGGGGCTGAATTCTGTCCCCCCCCTTAAAAAAAACAGGTCCAAGTCCCAACCGACTATACCTGTGGCCTTATTTGGAAATAGGGGCCTTGCAGAAGAGACTCGGAGAAAGTGTGTGACCATGGAGGCAAGTTATGTGGCTGCAGTCCAGTGATGCTAACAATTGCCGGCAACCATCAGAAACCTAAGAGACAAGAAGTGTTCCCTCTCGGGGCCTCCAGAACCATGAGAGAATGAATTTGTTGTTCCAAGCCCCCCACTGTGGGGTGATTCTTCATAGCAGCCCTCAGGAAAGAGGAAGAAAACAGCCTCATTTAAAGTGTGTGTTGGGGGGAGCGCCTAAGTGGTTCTGTTTTATCCAACTCTTGATTTCAGCTCAGGTCGTGAAGTCAGGGGTGTGAGACTGAGCCCTAGGTGGGGCTCCATAATCCACCTTGAGATTCTTGCCAGCTTGAGATTCTTTCCCTCTGCCCCTCCTGCCCATTCCCCTCCCCCTTCTCTCAAATAAATAAATAAGTAAATAAGAGTTGGGAATCCTTGAAGGGGGAGCGCTCACGTAAGTACCACTACAGCTGGCATCACCAGCTGAAATAATTATTTGGGATAAGAGAGGATATTTTTCACACCGAATTCCATCTCCTTTTAAAACAAAGAAGGAAGGTCCCTCCCCACCCCAGCAACAGGGCATGAAGCACGCTTGCCGCCAAGGAGAAACTGCCCAACCTCGAACTCCCGGTCTTCTCCATCCCCAGTTTCCTCCTAAAACCTAAGAGAAGCTGACCTTTCTTCCGTCTCTGCAGACCTGTCTATGGCTCACCATAGCTCGCGATTTCTCTGCGATTCCTGAATAAACTAGTTTTGCTAGCAAAGTAACTGGCTCTTCCCTTTGTAAGGCGGACCCTGCAGTCAGCATAAACAAGAGCCACGCGGTCCAAGACCCAGCGAGGGCATCAACAGGTGTGTCTGGGCCTCCCGCACTCGTGCAGGCTGCTGTGACTGCACAGACCCGGGGCACGCTCCGCTCTCCCGGAGATCACGCGCTTCTCCTGGACTCCGAGGCGACTGTTGGAGGGGGTGAGAGGAGCCCCAGCAGTGGGGCCAGGGCACCAATAGAATAAAGGCTCCCGGAGTTTTGGGCATGGCATAATTCCTGCAGACTCAGCCTGGCAGGGCCCGCCCTTCCACCCGCCCCGGGCGTCCAGGGCACACGCCGGCGACAGCGGCCACCCGACGCACGCGGACCGAAGGCCCGCGCTGCCCAGACCTCGGCCGACTCTTTGCATCCGCCACAGAGGCCCCGGCCCACGCGAGCCCGACGCAGTGTCCACACGCCGCCGCCAGAACTGTCGTCCGAGCCCAGCGAGGACGCGCCCCTGCAGGCGGCACGCGCCGCGCGGGCGGCCCCGGAAAAGCCAGCGTGGGCGACGCTGCGTAGCGCGCGGGCCGCCCGCGGGAACGACTCGGGGCGGGGTGTTCCGCTCCTCCCAGTGACGTCGCAGGCTGCGCCGCCTGGGCGTGGTCGCAACACGCCGTATTCGCGCAGCGCTAGGCGCGGGCTAACCATGGCGGAGGTGGGCCGGGCGGCTGTGCGCGACCCGGATGCGCTACTCCCGGGGGGCTTCTGGGCGGCGGTGGCCGTGTGGCTGGAGAGACCGCAGGTGGCCAACAAACGGCTGTGTGGCGTCCGTCTGGAGGCCCGGCGGAGCGTGGCGTTGCCCCGGGCCGCGGCCAGACCCCGTCCGCGCTCCCCCGGTGAGGGCCTGGGCCCCGGGCCGACCACAGGCCCGGCGCGGGGCACCGCGATTCGCGGGCCGGAGGAATCGCAGCCCCGGCATCGGCAAGGGGAGAACCGCAGGGAAGCGGCCGCCGCGGCTCGGTTCGTAGGGGGTTCCGGGCCGGCCGGCGAGGCTGGAGTCGGGGAGAGCGATTTCCCTGCCTCGGATCTGGATTCTCTCTGGGACGCCTTCTCTCAGAGCCTCGCCGGCGGCCATCCAGAGCTGCTGGCCTTCCTTAGCGGGCCCGCGGCGGGATCCCAGCCGGAGACGCCGAGCTCGCTCGCCGTGGTTCTCAGAACCCTCATCCCGAAAACAGGCCCTCGCTGCCCGCTTGCTGTCCCGAGGAGAGAACTAGTCGTGCAAGGTACGAGCCTGTCTCGTGGTGACAGGCGGAGCGAGGGAGGTGGAAATTCACCGAAGCGGGATTTCTCAGCGGGCTCCTGGAACCTAGGCTCCTCCCCCCGGCGCGGGGGCGCGGGGCCCGCTTTCAGGTCAGGGCAGATACCGTCCTGGCAGCTTTGGGGGAGGCTTGGGTCGTTCTACCGCTGCAGCCTTGAGCTCTTAGGCTGCAGCCTTGAGCTCTTAGGAGCCGTGTCAGGGTTGAATGAAGCTTCTAGGCCAGGTCGGAGCCTCGTTGAGACGGGGCGCAGAGGAGGCGGGCTGGAGTTGGGCCAGGGAGAGAATCTTTGGCACGGGATGCAGTTAGATGAAAAAGCATTTGTTGAACCTCAGGTCAGTGAAGAGGCACGCAGGGTTACTATGTCAGTACCTTTGCAGTGTCCTAGGAAGGTTGTAAAATTTTTTTTTTTTTTTTTTTTTTTTTTTACTGTTTTTTGAAGGGACACATAGAAATTTGTATTTCTAGTGTAGAGAATGGGATCATTGTTGGGAGGGGTCTGGAATGCCTGAGGGAGAAGGTGAAGGAGCTCCCTGTTTTGAATGATGGATAGGAGTTTAGCAGGGGAAGAGATGAGTGGAAGGCCGGTGCCTGGAGCAGCTGCTGGAGGCCTCCCTCGGGTTTTGCATCTCAGAGCCCGCAGTGGTGTCCAGTCCTTCTCATGCTTACATCCTCCTCTTCTGCCTCCAGCTGGAGAAAGTTCTCGGCTTATCCTGGCCCCTGTGACTGACCTGAGCCACCTGCTTAATCCCAAATACTCCCTTTCCTGAGGTTTGTAGCCTCGTCACATCTGCAGAGACCCTCTGTGCCTTGTCGCATGGCAGAGACACAGGCTGGGGCGTTTGGGTGCCGTTGCCTTCGAGAGGCTGTGAGACCACATTCAGCAACACCAAATTGCTATAGGTGCCTTCCTTCCCACCCCCACTTCCCAGCGCTGTCTGCCTCTCTGCCTCTGCAAGGCTCTTCCCACATGTCCCCTCTGCTGGGAGGCTCTCTTTTCATCTGTTATGTCCACACAGATTTAGGAACTCTTCCAGCTTCTGTCTCCTGTGTTTGATCTTCATTTCCCCTCTACCAGACAGAGGTTAGTGAGTCAGTGCCCCCGAGGGCTTCAGATGTAGACGTCTGCACTCCCAGACTGGCTTCCCTGGGGGGGAAATGAATGCTTTCTCCCTTCAGCTGCTGCTGAGCGTGTCTGCTGCATGGGCCTGGCCCCCTGTAGGCTCGGGATGCAGCAGTGAATAGGACATCAAACGTGTCTGTCCTCCTGGGCACTGTGATAAAGGGGGAGTGGGGTGGGGAGGAGGGAAGCCCTGGGAGAGCAAAGTCGGCCTGAGTCATGACTCTTTTTAGTACTGCTTCTGTAAAATGCTGAACCGAGCAGTTTTACTGGATTATCCCTATCTTTTTTTTCCCCAGATGTCCTCAGTGGAACTGTAACTTTTTTACCTTTGGAAGAAGATGATGGTGGGAATGTAAAGGTTGAGACGAGCAACGTGTATCAAATCCGGCTCAGTCGGAACCAGGAAGAATGGTAAGAGCTCCGGAATGGAGTCCTCTTCCAGAGCTGTATGGTTTCCGTCCCATGTCTAGGGAGCTGCAGGACTCAGGTTCGTTGAAGAGATAGATGAAGGTGTCCTTTGGCAGTGAAGGGGTGTGGGAACGTGTTTCCTGTTTCTAGTTGCCCTTTCCATGGCGTGTCTTGGTTCCTTTTGGCACCTGGCATGAGTCTGTATTCTGTCCAGTCCACTTAGCCAGGGTGATGAGTAGCACATAGGTTTAGCCTAATTGAGTAATCGCAAATCCCCTTATTATTTTCTTTCTTACAATTTGGGAGTGGGGAGTGAGGATATCTTCCTTTTTTATTTCCTGCTGAGGCTCACGTTCTATATGTAGTGGGTAGTCAGTGGTGCTTATCCCAAAAGTGGCAGTTCAGTAGCCCCCTTCGTTCCATGTGGCTTTGGGCCTCTACTGCAAGTGTGAAACTTGGTTTACTTCCCTTTGGTGTTTTTTAAATGGAAAAGTCAGAGGAAGGTTACATTCACTTCATCACTCTGCTGCTGCTGTTATCCTGAGAGCCACGTCCGGTCTGTACTTTCAGAACAACCTTGGGGATTGTGCTGTTGAATCAGACTGGGCTTGGCACATGGCTTTGTATAAAGCAGGGGAGTAACGTGGGAAGAGCCTGCTTATGCAGTCAGATAGACCTGGGTTTGCCCACTAGCAGTGTGACCCTGGGTACGTGGCCTCTGGCCCTCAGTCTCCTCACCTGTGTGATGGGTTTAATAATTCTTGAACTTCTGAGGAGGGCTTAGGCTTCGAAGGGACCTGTTACAGGCATAGAAGCTGGATAGTAAGACTTAGAGCCTGGCTGAAGCCTCTTAGAATTATGTAGAGACTGCCCGAGGGACCTGGCCCCGGGCCCTTCCTCCGTGTGCTTGTGTTAGAAAGTGGGGACTGGGAGCAGGCACCTGGGGGATAGTGTGTCTCCTGTGGCAGTCACTGGGTGGGGGGCGCTGATGGCAGAGCCGGCAGGTAGCCCCTGAAGGCCTGTGCTCAGGGCTGCTGTGCAGGCGCCCAGCATGGCACGGCCGTAGCAGCACGATGGTGCGCTCCACGCGTGGCAGTTCCATTCTTTGCTCACGGACTCAGGGCTCGGACTCAGCTGCCTGCTCCCGTCATTCCGGGTTGGCGTTTCCTGTCCTCGAGCCCCTAGGCAGCTGTCCCTTATGTCCCTGTGGGCACTCGGGCCAGGTGCTGAGCACAAGTGAAATGGGGCTTGATGGGGCTGCATCAGTAGTGCATTGCGCTCCTCGTGAGCTTCTGCCAGCGTAGCGCTGTTGGTGTGTGCCTATCCCACCTCGTGCTCCGCAGTGGGCCGGGAGCAGCGCCACACACACACACTCGCTCTACCACCACCTGGTGCTGAGGACCGTGCAGAGCCAGAAAGCAGGGGAACCATGTCTGTGTCCCCGTGGCCCCTTGGTAACAAAGGCGGTGTCATGTCATGTCCACACAGAGTGGGTGGGCAATGCCCGTGAGGAGGGGGCATCCCAGGTGAGGCCTGAGCGGGTGGGCGAGTAGGCCATGGGGACTCTGGGGGACACCTGGGAGAAGAGCCCGAGGCCCAGGGACGAGCAGAGGAGGGGCCTGACAGGGTGTGCCTACCCCAGCAGGAGCTTCCAAGGTGAAGGGTGAAGGGACAGGGAGAAGGGGGCCGTCTGAGTCCTTCCCAGACTCTTCCTGCAGCATGAGCTCCCCAAGGTGTGCCTCCCAGTGCACAGTCGGAGCCTGTTACTTAGAGGGGGTGAGTTGTGTCTCCAGGGCTCACGGTGGCTAAAAGTGTGACAGCCCTAGCTCTAGCCAGAGCGCCTGACCTCTCACCTTTGCCCCCCACTTGTCCTTGTCCCCTATGCACCCTTGTCCCCCACACCTCCTCTTGTCTTAGGGCCGCTGTGGAACACCACCTTTTTATAGCCTTTCCACACCCGACAGACTGGACACTCTCCCCTTATTGGTCTGCCTGAATCGTGTCCTCAGACAGCATCCTGTGATCTGAGTCCATGGGGGTGAGCTTTTACTCGAGTGTTCAGCACACGGACAGAGAGGACCCGCTGTGTGCCTGGCATGGGCAGGTAGCAATGGACGGAGACACACAGCGCATGCAGCCCTGAGCTGCATGGGGACCGTGATCATCCTTAGTTGTGGGGCTGAACGCTCCGCTTTCTGGCCGGGAAGTATTTGGTGAGCTAGTGTACTCACACTTGAGTTGCATGTGTGAAAATACATAAAAACACAGTGTTAGAAGAATCCTGAGACATCTGGAAGGCGGCTAATCGGTGCGTGAAGCAGACGGTAGGAGGAGTTCTGTTACGTGTCCATCCTTCGGATGGGCTTCATAGGATGGGTAAACACATTTTTAATAGTATTTGTAAGAAAAGAATTCTTTCTGCTCTTAGAAAAACTGTGTTTTTCTCTATTTGTTGAAAGTTCTGCCGCTAGTTCCCAATTGTTGGGTTTCAGATCAAATAATTTATACTTACAGCTGTCTTAGCATGTCCTCTCTTTTGGTAAATGTTTAATTTTAAAAATAAGAATTGAAGAATTGAAACTAGCTCTGCTTATTCATATTTCTCTTATTTTTAAAGGTTCATATCTATTTTAATTTTCTGTCCAGAAAGATGGCATTCAGATGGCATCGTTTATCCCCAGCCTGCCTGGCTAGGAGAAGAGCTGCTGGCCAGGTTGGCCCGGTGGTCTGTGGAGAGCAAGAAGAGCGGATTTAAAAGCACCCTGTCCCTCATTTCCATCATCAAGTACAGCAAAATGTACCAGATGCTTAAGGAGAAGTATAAAGACATGGTCAAGGTAAGTGGGGAAACATTGGTGATTCCTTCCTTTAGATGAGGGGACGTTGACCAAATTATGCCAGGGAAAGCCATTTTCTGATAAACTTTGTGGCGTATGCAGACACAGACCTCAAGTCAAAACGGAGCCACTTAAGGGCCTGCATTGTAGGCTGTATTTTGACATATATAGGGATGCAAACTGCGAAACTGTTGACACATGGGAAAGGATCTTTTCTTTCTTTCTTTATTTTTTTTTTTTTGCACATTGCTAATTTTTTCCCAAGCAAATAAAAGCAAAGTACTTAATTGAAAATAATTGGATATTAGTTCTGAAATTGCCACATTTCTTTATGTAAACTTAAACATGTTTAAAGAAAAGATGAAAAATTAAAGTATAAAACATATTTTCAGAAAGAAGGTTAATTTCAGAATGTGTCCTTAACTTTATATTTAAGATGTAAAGAGAAAGTAACAGCAAACCTCTGTGCTCACATCCAGAGGAAGAAATAAAGTTTCCCTAACGTAGCTGAACTTCTTTTGTAGTCTTGCCCACGTATGGCCCTCTTTCTGGAAGGAACCATGATTTGTCATTTGTGTGTATGTATGTGTGTGTGTGTTCTGCGTTTTGTTTTGACGGGGGTTGCAGAGGGAGAGAATCTTCATAGAATGCTCAGCACAGAGCCTGATGTGGGGCGCAATCTCATGAACCTGAGATCATGACCTGAGCCAAGATCAGGAGTTAGATCCTTAACCGACTGAGCCACCAGGCACCCATATGTGTGTGTGGTTTTTTTCTCAGTTACCTATCATCGTATAATAGAACATCCCAAAGGTCACAGGCTGGAGACCGTGCCCTTTCTTGCTGTAGTGTGTGGGTCCTAGGCCTGACCAACAAGGCTGGTGGTCCCTTCACTTCCAGATCCTGGCCCGAGAGGCCTTCATTATCTCCCTAACTATTCATTTCCTTCCAGAAAGGACTTCACCTATTATTCCAGCCTTTGAAATCGTCCTTAGTGAGACAGCCTGACCTGTCTAATCCCCCATGACTAGACACGGAAATCGGAACGTGTCGCCTTGTTGTGGGTTTTTCCTCTTTTGCCAGCTGCTGCTCTGCATGTGGCCTGTGTGGGCAGTGAGGCGTCACGTCTGAGCAGCCGGTGCTTTCGGAGCCCCTGCTCGTTGTCCCATATGGCCACGGAGGCTTTAGCTTTCCATAGAGGGAGACGGGGACCTCCTGCTGAGGGCCACCCCTGACAAGCGACAGCCAGGTACCCACAGACCAGACAGCTGGGCCCGGCTTCCTGAGCCCTTTGCTTTCCTCGTCCGGGGTTCCTTGCTCCTCTTCCTCATCCAGAGGAGCAATGGGGTAGGAGAGCTGAGCGTTCTCCTCTATGTCCCGTGGCCTCATCTAAACAGCTACAAACGCCGTTTCTGTTGCGAAGTCCTGCCGAGGACTGCAGTGCTCTCGCCGTGCCCGTGACACGCGCGTGCAGTAAAGATTTGGCGTGTCTTTATGCTGCGCTCTTACCATAAGAGAGGCTTTATCCATGTCTGCCTTCAGAATGAACTTCTTTTTTAACAACTTTCCTGCCTGGTTAGTCTCATTTGACTTAGGCTGATGTGGCTCCTTCACGTGTCGTGAAATGGCAGAGTGACGAGCGAACAGTTACATGTGCTCTGGAAAATGTTTTAGGTGTGGCCCGAAGTAACCGATCCCGAGAAGTTTGTGTATGAAGATGTGGCTATTGCTGCGTACCTGCTGGTAAGCTTGCGTCCAGTCGCCTAAGACCCTCTGCGGTGGGGGCGGCGTGCTGTCCGCCGCCCATGGGGAGCAACAGTCATTAAATCCGTAAGCCAGCGTACCGGCTTGGTGGCACGGGCCCTCGTCTGACTGTGGGAGAGGAGCATGCCTGCGCTGTGAAGCTGACCTGCAGGGGCTCCAGCTCAGCTGGGCATTTCCAGCGCCCCCTCACCACGGGCCCACGGCGCCACTCAAGCCGCTGACAGGCCCCCCATGACAGGCACTTGCCCTCCACTCCTGGGTCCGTCCTTGGCTAGCTCGCTAGCCCTGGAATTTGGGTGCGCCCTTGACGGAATCGTCTTGACTCTCCTAGCTAGCACATGTTTGGGCCAGATGATTTCTAATTATCTTTCGTCTGTGATTCTCAGAGCCTTTTTGGAAATCGCCTATTTTGCTTTGATTATCAAAGTGTATGGCCCAGAAGAAAAGAGAGAAGGCATGAGGACCCCGCAGTAGCCTGTGAAGCTGTTGCCTGGAGAGGACCACTTCCATGTGGACTCTTGCTGGGACAGGGCCTCGAGACCCCCATGGCATCGGCGAGGGCAGCCCCTCTGCTCACCTGTGTGCCACCTGCACAGACCCAGGGCCGTGGACAAGGACTGGCCACCTGTCCCGGAAATGCGATTTGTAACTCATGCAGAGTTTGTGTCTGAGTTATTCTTGGAGGGAATGAATGAGGTACTGATTTTTTTTTTTTTAAACTTAGATTTTGTGGGAAGAAGAAAGAGCTGAGCGGGGCTTGACGGCCAAGCAGTCCTTTGTTGACTTGGGATGCGGGAATGGTCTCCTGGTCCACATCCTGAGCACCGAGGGGGTAAGGGCGCTCCCGTGGCCCACCTAGTGCCTTTTCCAAGTGTCTCCCAGACCAGGACAAGGGTCCTTGATGTTTTTCACTGCTGGTGCGAGCTAAACCCAGAGTTTGCCCGGCTGTCGGGCTGGGACCGAGGAGAGCAGAGGCCTGTGTGGCTCGGGGAGAGGATGGCCATCCCGCTGGATGGAACAGGGCTCGCATGGGTGGGCCTAGGGATGACAGACTTTGCACAGCACGGCTGTTGTGGCTGTCGGGTGCTCTTTGGGGAACGCGGCATGTCAGGGCACTGGAAGGGGAAGGAGAGGCAGTGGGTTCTGTCCTCCAGAAGCTGGAATCCCCACGTAGAGGCCAGTTACACTCCTGCTGCGGTGTACCCCGGCGACGGGGGTGTGTCAGATCCATGCGGTAAAGGCGGGATGCGGTAAAACAGCTCGCGTTCGCTTAGAGCAAGCGGTTCAGTGTGAGCCATGAGCTTCCCGGTCCTGTGCTTCCAGCTGGTGTCCAGCCTTCCCTCAGAGTCACTGTGGGAGATGACTGTCACCCCGTGACCCCCGCTGACTTCTGACTGTGGCATTCTGCCCTGTGGGAAAGGCACTCTGTGCACAGCTGTAGGACTTGAAATGGGGTTGTTGGAATACTTTTTATTTGCTTTGTTAAAAAATGGGTTTGTGACAGTAACAGCTGTAAACAGGTTGTCTGGGGTCGGGGGTGTCAGCACATCAGGCGGTGACATTCAGGCTGGTAGGTAAGGATGGGGCACCTTGTGCACCCCTTCTCTCCTCCCAACTTGGAAACGAGCATGGCTGCCCCACGGGAGCCTGTGGGCACCGGCACACGTCCTGCGGGCGAAGCCGCTGCAGGGGGACAGGCCTCATTGGCTGGCTAGCTGGAGGGGCAGGTGCACTGGGGTCTGGGCCTGACTCGGGCCATGAGAGGGGGCTCTGTGTCCAGGTGTGTCTTCTGGGCCACTGGCCTTGGATCCATTCCCATGCCTCGACTCTCTTTCCCCTTGTTGAAGACTCCTGGTGACCCTCAGCAGCCCGCGGGATCTGACCTGCCTCAGTCGCTGAGAAGCTGCGGGTGCCATCAGGGGTCCCGCACTTCACGCTGCCAACTCACCCTGCAGAGTTTAATGCATTCTTCTCATTTATTATGATGTACTGACGTTGACCTTTGCATTTTGGAATTCTTCTAGCATCCAGGCAGAGGGATCGATGTCCGGAGAAGAAAAATCTGGGACATGTATGGACCGCAGACTTGCTTGGAGGTACCGACCGTGTTCATTTGTCTGCTCTCGGTGTGCTTGCCCCCTGGGGCAATTGTTTTCACGAGCGTGCCTGGCGCTGACCTTTCCAACTGCCTCGTGCATGTTAGCTAGTCCTCACGAAGTGCCAGCTGTTGGTCCCCCATCATGCCCACTGTGCCTGGAGGCTAGGGCACACACAACCTGCTTCTTGGCTCACCTCCTGTTCTCAAGGGTGTTTTCAGATGACAAGTCACACTGCATAAATCCTTGTACATCAGTCTTAGTCTACTTAAAAAAAAAATCTGTCATAGGCTGAACTTGAGAAGTTTTGGATGATATTGTCATAATGCTTTTCAGGAAGGTTTTTCCTCAAATACACTTTCAAGGAGAGTTTGGAAAGCTATAAGAGATGCATCCAAAAAAAAAAAACAGGAGAAAAAGTAGAGGTTTGCGTATTTACCAAATACTTGAGTGCCCTCAACCTGCCAGGTGTTCTCAGGTGCTGATATTTCGACAGTGACGGGAGGCTGCTGCCCCCATCCAAGGGCAGGGAGCACCCACGCATACAGAGCGGGTTTGGGGTGGCAGGTGTGGTACGCTGACGGGGTGAGGGTGCCACCGTGGATCTGGGTTGTGCTGTGTGTGGGGGTGGCTGGGAGGGCCTCCCAGCAAGAGGGCAGGTGCCGAGGAGCCTGGAAGAGGAAGGTAAAATGCAACTGGGCTGGGGTGGGGCCATAGGTGTGCGGATGCCCTGTGGAGCTGCAGCACTGGGCCACACACATTTCCTGTAGGCCATCTAGTGGCCTGACCTCCAGAGCCCATGACCCTAGGGCCACAGTGAACCCAGGTCCCCGCAACCTTGTTCAGGAGTAGCTCACTTGTCCTGGTACCAGTCAGAGGGGAGTGTCTCCCCAACGGAGGAAGTGACCGGCCCCCTGAACAGCAAGCAGTACCACGTCGGGTCTGGTGTTCAGTGTTTATGCAGTTGGGGTCCGGTCAAGGCCTCCGAGCTAGCCAGCAGAGGGCTCAGCAGCGAGGGTCTGCACACTCAGCTCCTCGCGCCACCCAATGGGGCTCTGCCTCCCTGGTGGCCTCAGGACCTTGGTCCTGGAGTTATATACAGGGTGTGCCTAGGATGCAGATTGTCCTCCCTGATGGCAGAGTGCTGATGGGACGTCTCGTGTTCGCTTTTTGCTGTGGACAGTGTAAGGGCACACGGACATCACGAGGTGCGTGGTCGTCCTGGAAGCTTACCGGCGTCACAGCCACTCTTGTAGCCCCTACTCTGCCCGCTGCTCTTGGGAAACAGATCTCAGCTCTGCTACTTCATCTGTAAGTAGTTGACTCTGAGACTCTTTTTATACCTTCTGCCTCACTTTCTTCTAAAGTTGAGAATAATATTGCAAAAAATAAAAAAAAATCGTGGAAGGGAATTCACGGCTGCCTCTATGGGCTGGTTGTCTTTATCTGCATGGTCAAAAGCCGAGCATGAGTTTCCAGCTTCTTTCCAAATCCTTGTTTGACTGTAAGCAAAACCACGTGTCTTAAATAACAGCAGCTGTAAATTGTGTTTTAATTCATGTAGGCCGTTTAAAGGGAAATAAGCAACTTTAGACGGGGTGGGAATAGAGGATAACATCAAAGTTTTGTTTTTCCTGCTTTTAAATTATGCATATGCTTGTTGACTGGTACTGTTTTCGGTGTTTTAGTATGTGTGTAAGGAGAAGCCCAGATGCTTATTCAAGAATTAGAAAGATTGCAGAGCTTAAATTCTACTTTCGTTTACATCACGTCTGCACAAGACCCATGGTTTTTGTTGTCCTACGGAACGGACTTGAAAGTGGGGTTGTCCTAGTGACTTCTCTGTTTGTTTTGATGAAGGAATGGCAGCTGCGCTTACTTCCCTTGGGGCTTCAAGATTAGGGTTTTGAGTGGTTGTATAATGTCCTTTCTCCCCATCTTTCCAGTTCTTACCGATAGACCCACTGTTGGGACCTGATTTCAGTCATTCATAATGACCGTTCTGAAGTCATAAAATCAAGCTGCTTTCAGCTTAAGCTTAATGATAGGAATTATCAGAATGGTTAACCTGCCTGTGGAGTGGGTTTTTACTTGGTGTCTGAGTGTTTACAAAACCTCGCGTGGGGGTGCATGGGTGGCTCAGTGGGTTAAAGCCTCTACCTTCAACTCAGGTCATGATCCCAGGATCCTGGGATCGAGCCCCTCATTGGGCTCCCTGCTCCACGGGAAGCTTGCTTCTCCCACTTCCATTTCCACTCCCCCTGCTTGTGTTCCCTCTCACGGTGTCTTTCTCTGTCAAATAAATAAATAAAATCTTTTAAAAAAAATCATATGATAGCAGAGGCTTCCGTTTCCTGTGAGCTGCCCTGGTCTCTTACCTTTCCCTGTGCTGCCTTGGGCGTGCTTTGTGACGTTGATTGGCAGGCATGAGGTTGCATGATGCATTACATTACACACTTAGATCAACTTCAGACCTGCTTGCATTCTGCTCACTTGCTCCTAAGGCCCTCTATGGCTCCCCTGTTCTGGAGTGTGGAAACGGTTCCTTTGTCCCACCTTCTGCAGCTTCTTTTATGTTGATGAACAGAAGTGCATTTGTATGGATCAGAAAGAGATGAGCACTCAGAGGGCATGGTTGGTTTCTCTAGTGATGACGCTGGAAGCTGCTGGGTTTCACGCCCTCTGGGGCAGATGCAGCCCTACGTTCAGGTGCCCCTTGGCCCGCCCGGGGTGGGGCTGAGACCGCGCCTAGCAAGCCGGGGTTCCGCGGGGCCTTGCTTAGGAAGAGCTCTGTGCTTCTTTACTGAACACACAGTCTTGTTTTGTGTTTTTCTCTCAGGAAGGTGCAATCACCCCAAGTGATAAGACCCTTTTCCCTGATGTCGATTGGTTGATTGGTAACCATTCCGATGAACTGACGCCGTGGGTACCTGTCATTGCGGCCCGGTGAGCAGGTGGCCCGGGCGGCAGGGTGGATGGCGGGGGAGGTTTGGGTGCCATCTCTGTCCGCATCTGGCCACTAGTGGCTGTTGGACACTGAAATGGAGCTGGCTCAGATTGCCGGAAGGATGATGTGTCAAGTGTATCAGGCCAGGGCTGAATTCTGCCTGGCCGGAGAAGATCAGCTCCCAGATGTGGTTCACGGCATTCTGCTCAACAGCACTGATGAAAACTAAGGACTTCGGTGGTTGTTTATAGCTGGTGTGGAGACATGTCGTGTTTTCTTGGAAGTTGTTTTCTGACAGCGAGGGTCTGTCTTCAAAGGAAAAGTCTGTGGACAAGGTGACCCTTGGAACAACATTTCTCAGCCCAGGGGCTGCACACGGGGCAGCAGTCCTTCTGGCTCAGGAAGAGATGTTGCCCTGAATGTTTTGTGGTTATGGCCTGCCATCCAGGGTCTTTGGAACTGCCCTGGCTCTCCAAGGGTAATTAATGTAGGTCAAGGAGTACGTCTTAGTCTTTGCCGTGCCTTCCTCTGAGCTCCCGCCCTCCCGGCCGAAGCCTCATGCGCTTCTGGAAGTCTTATGTTGTAATTGAGGAGAACAGCTGCGAGGGGGCAAGTTTTTATGAAAGTAATTAGATTCATGTTTTATGAAGAAAGTATGGCATGCTGCATTGTTTCTGGAAACTGAATTAGGGAGAGCTGTTATTCATGTTCTCATCAGAAAACACGAGCAGCTGCCAGCACACATATGTCTTATCCTGAGGCACGATAGCCATGTGGCTCTCCTGCTGAATTTTCTTTTGGTTTTGGTGGATTGATTTTGAAGGTCCTCCTATGGCTGCCGTTTCTTTGTCCTTCCCTGCTGCTTCTTTGACTTCACCGGGAAGTACTCACGGAGGCAGAGCAGGAAGACTCAGTACAGAGAGTACCTTGATTTCATCACAGAAGTGGGGCTGGCCTGCGGGTTTCACGTCGAGGAGGACTGCCTGCGCATTCCGTCAACCAAAAGGGTGCGTTCTGGTCACATGGGCTCGCTGTCCTCAGTGGGGTGCTGGCGTCTGGATGGGGGGCTGAGGGTCACGTCACAGAACCAAAAGGGCTGCTGGCGTTTGACACTGGGTGCATTCCAGAAGCTGCCTGTGCTGATCTCAGTGTCTCAGCCACAGGTGGCCTTCGGAGGGCTCATTCTGTACCCATGGCCCCTCCCGTGGTGGCTTTGCAGGACCCTCACCAAGTTTTCATTTCCTTCCCAGAAATTGCACGTGGCCCTCGGGCACCTGCCCAGAGTAGGCGTCGGCCTGACTTGTGTAGCAGTGGCCCAAGTATTGTCTGGGGCTGCCCACTCTGAGTTCCGACTCCTCAGGTTCCCCGGTGATTGGCCCAAATTGAAATCTGGTTCAGAAGTTCCAAATGAGTCCCATTTTCTCGTTACATGCTCCATTAATTCAGATTTGCCTGAAAGGTAGTTTGCCCAGACTTTGGCCCTTGCCCGGTCTGTGAAAACAGCAAGTGTGACCTCCCTGCCAGGGGGTTCAGAGTGGACTGGGCAGCCCTCCTGCTCACCCTCTGAGCCACCGGTTTGTGATAATCTCTGGTAGCTTCCTTTTGTCAGACTCCATGGCTGTCAGTGTGCTTTTTTTGACCAGCAAAACACAAAAACCCATCATATCCAAATTAGAAGCTTGATTGCTTGATATGGTGAGAAGGACCCAAGACAGGTATGAGGTGAGCTCTTGGCTCTGCCACCTGCTCACCGTGAACTGTTGCACACATTGCAAACCGTGCCTGTGTCCCCGTGTTTCCGGAGGGGAGGCGATAACACAGCGCCTTTCATCGTGGGCACCCAGTTGTGGCGGTGAGTGGGGCCCCCAGGGCCTCGGGTACATCATTGCTGCTTGTGCAGCCACCACTCAGATCACTGTGAAAGCTTCCTTTGTGACTGTGCTTTCAAGCCACGGTGTCATTCTCATAAGTGCCCTCATGTCGGCAAGTCCCCTCGGGAACCGCTGAGATTTGGGTCACGTGCATACAAGGGTCCCACAGTTTGGGTGTTTGCACTAGTCTTTCCGTTGTTCTTGCTGGAGGGCATGTACCCTGCATCTCTCTGAGCCTCGGCTTGCTTGTAACCTGGTGGACTGGGGGGCAGATGCGAGAGCAGGTGTGCACACATCGTGCTGTTCAATGGGGGCGCCTGGCACATTTGTCCCCACACAGCAACATCACATCACCTGCCTGGGATCACATAGGGAGCAGGTGGCAGAGCTGGAGTGTAGTGAGGGGTGGCTCTGATGCTTGCTTTCATTGCCTCTAAGCTGGCTTTGTAGCTCTTGCCCGGGGAGGACGTTGAGAGATGCTGTGCCCAGGGCAGCGGCGCCAGACCAACCTCGCTCGCCCCGGGGACACCTCTGCGGCCGCCTTCCTCTGGGCTGTACAGAGGAGAAAGCTTGAAGTGAGCATTTGCGCTGCCCTGGGTTCTCTTCGGGGGCCACATGCCCCCTCATCAGACCAGGTGTCCAGAACGACGTCCCAGTTGGAGAGATCTGGCTCTTCAGCAGCGTCCATGCTTGGGGTCACACAAAGGCTCCCACAAGTGAAGTGTTCAGAGTGGGCACGGCAGTAAGCTCAGTGGGGGGCTCTGTTGTTACGTTGTTACACGTGTGTTAGGGCCTTCAAAGTCTGAGTCTTGAGATTCTTCGTGGGCTTTTGCTCTTGGATTATTCTGGGCATTTTTATTGATACTGGTTCCTCAAGTAAGTGTTACCATTTCATGATAAATGTCTAAAACTTTTAATTTGTGCTGCAGAACAAGAGAGTTGAGTGGAAACCAGGCCATGCTTTAGGAGCCTGGTGATATACCCTGCTGTTTTTTTTTCCACGCAGGTTTGTCTCATTGGGAAATCCAGAACATACCCACCTGCTGGAGAAGTTTCCATGGATGAGCAGAGAACCCAGTACATTAACAGCAGGCGGGGCCACCCCATGAGCCCACCCGGCGAGGCGTCTGTCCCTTCTTCACCCCGGGCCACGGTGGGACACGCAGGTCACCCCGACGGGCACGAGGACTTGGACACCGGGGCTGCCACAGGAGGGGCGGAGATCCGGGCCGACCAACTCTGGCTATCTGGATTTCAGCCTAGAGAGAAAGCTGAGCGCGTGAGGAATTGTGCCACCCTTCCTCGAGATTTTATTGACCAAGTGGTTTTGCAAGTGGCACATTTGCTGTTGGATAGAGAGCAGTTAAACACAGGACGCGCTTCCAGCGGCAGCTCGAAGGCCTGGAACCGAGGAGGTAGGCCCCCAGCAGCCGCATGCCTGCTGGCTTTTAGGTGGTGGCTCGGCTCTCCTTTAGGACCAACTTGAAATTGTGTGGTTGTTTTTAATTACGTGTATTTTAAAGAGACACTGAGGATGAATGGGCCACCAACAGTATCATTGTTTAAAGGTTTCCCTGCAGTTCCCATTAATGTGCAGGACTCCATTCCCTCGGAGGAAGGCACTGAGGGCAGAGGGATGGTGTTCAGACCCTTACTTCACCTTCACAGAATTGTCCAGGCTTCAGGGAGTGGACCTCTTTATTTTCAGTTTATAGAGGTCATCCGAAAAGAAAACAGAGTCCTGAATACCGGGAAAGCGCACTGTCACCTTGACAATAGGGTAACACTTGGGAGATGTAGTCGGATAACCTGGTTCTCTTTGAAATCCCCCAAGTGCAAAACTCAGAGACAGTTATATCTGATTGTCCTCATAGGATGAGTAACGTGCTGAAATCAGTGGCGTTCAGGAGAGATAGGGACCCAAGTGTGGGCTTCCATTATTTTTGTAAAGTGAGTGTTTCCAGTCCTAGGCGGCTGCCCTGTCCAAGTTGGTTTCTTTCCTGCACGGCGGCACCAGAGGGCGCTGTGGAGCTGGCTGGGCTGGGCAGCGCCTGAGACTTGCCTCTGAGTTTTGGGAGTCATTGGAGGACCTGGGGAGCCCTACCTCAGCCTGTCTGGGGCTGCTGCCTGGCTGCCTGTGAGTGGGGGCCCGGGAGCAGGTGGCGAGCCTGGCCTCCCCCACTGGTGACGTCGTCCTGCCCAGAGCCTCCATGGCTCTGGTGTACGTGCCACGGGGCAGGGCTGTGGAGCAGCTCCCCTTCCCTGTGGAGCACTGACCCTGGCGGCGTCTGACCGAAGGGCCTCTCTAGGGATGTGCTGGTGGCCTCTGTCAGAGCCCCCGCTGCAGGTGGCTGACCACCTGTGTAAACGGGTGCTGTGGCCTGCTCTGTGGGTTGGTGCCCTGCTGAGGTGGGGCCTGAGTAAAGAGGAAGGCAAGCTGGGTGGGGGACTTCCAGTGGGGCCTCAAGGGGCCAGAAGTCCCTGCAGTAGGCAGGCAGGTGCCTCAGAGATGTTTGTGTGAATCTGAAAATGGGGAGTTCGGCCTTCAGACCCAGGAGTGATTGAGTTCAGGAGGTCCATGCCTGTGCCTGGAACGGCACTTTCCCAGCGGTAACCACCAGGGTCTTCTTGGGTCCAACGTAGACAGCGGGTAGCTCTGATCGTCAGTCTTGGGTCTCAGGCCTGCCTGCCCGGTGGAAACCCCTGCAGAGCTGGGGTACCATTGTCCCACATGGGTCTCTGTGTCTGGGGCTGGCCTGAGGTGCTCTGGTGGGGTGGACCTGTGCCCTTGGCCTCTCAGCCCACAGGTTCCTGCCCTCGGGTGGTCTTCCCACCTTCTGGCTGCTGGAGTTTAGTGACCCCTCTGCAGCCTGCCCCTGTGTGACAGAGGCACGGGTCTGTCCCCAGGCCCTGAGTGATTCCTGCAGGGGGCACAGGGTGGGAGGAGGTGGTCCCTGCCCTCACAGCTGGGTCAAGACAACACACGGCCAAGGATGAGCAACCAGGGGGAGGCCGTGTGCAACTGTGTGTGTGAGCACCAGTGCCAGCAGCTGGAGTGGGGCCGGACCCAGGAGGGGCAGGGGAGGCCGTCTGCGCGGGTTTCAGCCTTCTCCTTAGATGGCCCGCTTGCTCTCGGAACGGGTTTGAAGCGGCTGAGAGGTGCATCATGAAGGCAGGCTGGCTCTGGTAGATGGAATCCCAGGCACTGCACAGCTGCTCCCTTGGGCATCTGGGGCCGGGCTGCATGGTGGCACTGATTTTCCATGTCTGGAAGGGAGGCCTGTCTCCGCTGGCCTGCACAGTCGTCAGGTGGGCAGAGGCGAGAGCCCAGGTACAGGGCCTGGCAGGTGGGACGTCCCTGGCTTCCCCGGGGGTGGTGGCTCAGCCCGTGTCGTTCCCGCTCCATGTGGCGTGGCCTCAGAGCCAAGGTCAATCTCATGGCCCCTCCTGCTGACATGCGTGAGGAGCTGGACAGACGGAGCTGGCACTGCCCCCGGGCAATAGGCGTGCCTGTTTAATGGTTTCCAGTGGCCTTTATGTTGTTGGGGATACCCGGTTTCTGCAGGAAGCCTCTCCTTGGCGGAAGTGGCCCGTGAGCTGGCCGGGGAGACGCTGCAGAGGTTGAAGCGGGAGTGTGGAGGCCTGCAGACGCTGCTCAGAAACAACCATCAGGTGTTTGAAGGTAAGGGATCAAGCCCGGGATCATTCCTCAGATGTGGACGACACACCTAGCTTTCCTGAATCAGAAGGTTCTCCACAGATTCTGCCATCCTGTTCCTGCTTTTTCTATTAAGAGAAGTTTGCTTTATTTTTCCTTTAAATTTTTTAAAAGATTGATCTATTTTGGAGTGTGCGCATACGAGTGACCTGAGGGGAAGGGCAGAGGGAGAGAACTGAGCGCGGAGCCTGATGTGGGGCTCGATCCCAGGACCCTGAAATCCTGACCTGAGCTGAAACCAAGAGTCAGAAGCTCAACCAACTGAGCACCCAGGCGCTCCTGAGTAAAGTTTGCTGTAGAGGAGATTTAGGCACCTAGGAAAGTGGGAGAGAGAAGATAGAGTCCCCCTGCCCATGCCCAGCTTCTGCCCTCCGAGCGCCTTCCACCAGGAAGGGATGTCGGCCATGCCTCTTGTCTGATTTTCTCCAGTCTAGCCCTCACAGGCATGGCACCCCTGGCCAGGGCTGGCCTTACTCCTGTCCGGGATGTGCTCACGCCTCACATGGAAGGAAGAGCAAGTCTGAAAGCCTCCCGGCAGGGTGTCACTGGAGGACTTTCTGGGTTGGGGGGGTTGTTACTTGCGTTGGCCCTCGGCTGCCTGCATTCTGGAAGCATCCTGAGCTCCCAGCAGTTAGAGGAGGGAGCCCCAATGCCCGTCACTGCCCTGCCCTGTGTGTATGCTCCGGGCCCTTGGGAGCAAGGCTCTCAATCCCCTCCTGCCCCATGCTCCAGGCTTCCAGGACAGCCAGGTGGTATAGAGGGGCCCAGGAACCTGTGCCCTTTCACTCAGTCTGCTCTTGGCCTCCTGGGGTGTCCGGGCTGGCGGGGAGGGGGACGCAGAACAGGTACTCACATGGGGACCAGGGGTAGAAGGAAGTTCCCTTACTTAGAGCGTGCAAGCACAAACCCATCGCCCACGCGGTCAGCCATTTGTCCTGTTTCCTTCTTGGAGCGCCTCTCCCCCTTTTCTTTGCAGAAGTGGTTTAGAGTGAGTCCCAGCCTGCCTGCGATCACCCTGAGTACATCAGCGAGGAGCTTTAGAGATCCCGGCGCCTGACATCACCATAGCGCCATCGGCGCGCGCCCACTGGGGTCGTGACGTGCGGGGAGGCCTACCCTCCCACAGGGCGGGGGTCGGGAGGGCCATGCTGGGGACATGGCCTCTGGGCCCGGACTTGACAAAGAGGACGAGGAGCAGCCTTTGTTAAAGGCCTGTGCCGGGAAGAAGTGGGATTGGGGCACGATGAGAGGGCGTGGCCTGCAGCCTCCTGTGGCTGCAAGGAGGGCTTGGGTGTCTGTGACGGCAGGGGAGTTAGTGACGCCTTTGTGATCAGCTCCAGACCAGCTGCGGGGTCACCGTCTGTGCACCCGCTCTCTGCCACATTGGGGGCCTCAAGGGTCAAGGGCAGGGCCCGGTGCAAGTCCCCCCACAGCACAGCATCTGGCTCCTTCAGACTGCATCTGGGGAAGCACACTTGATTCTGTTTCTGCTGGGAAGCAGCCCGGGAAGGCCAGCTGTGGGCTGGTGCTGAGTACCTCTTCTTTCTGGGAGGTGGGGCGTACAGGTGGTGGGTTCTGGGTGATGGTGCCTGAAGATGAGATGAGAACGTGGCGTCTGGAGAAGA
The DNA here is from genome assembly GCA_004024625.1 of Mellivora capensis. Classification (NCBI taxonomy): domain Eukaryota; kingdom Metazoa; phylum Chordata; class Mammalia; order Carnivora; family Mustelidae; genus Mellivora; species Mellivora capensis. The sequence continues at coordinate 34,421 of PISX010010589.1, forward strand.
CCGGGCCAGCAGGGGCTGCTCCTGCACCCCTGGGGCCACCCTGCAGCTGCTGAGCCAAGCTCTTTTGGGTCAGTCCCCACACCCCCACCCTTGTGCTGCTGCTGAGACTTGGTTGGGCAGTGACTCAGGGCAAGTGGCCATGGCCGATGGAGCGTATCTGTCCACTCCCAGCCTGTAAAGCTAAGAGAGTTGGGTGCTGTCACCTTATCTTCCCTGCCTGTGTGTGCACGTGCACAGGAGAGTTCAGGTGAGCATGGCCCGCATGTGTGCACGGGAGAGCTCAGGTGCATATGGCCCCCACTCATGCACGGGAGAACCTGGGTATGCATGGCTCCCACGCGCACCTGGGAGAGCTCGGATGCTCATGCCCCTCCCCATGTGTGCATGGGAGAGCTTGGGTGCTCACAACCCCCCACGCGTGCACAGGAGAGCTCAGGTGTGCGTGGCCCCCCATGCGTGCACAGGAGATCTCGGGTGTACATGGCCCCCCACATGTGCACGGGAGAGCTTGGATGCACATGGCTCCCTCCACGTGTGCATGGGAGAGCTCAGGTGTGAAGGCTTACAGTGCCTTTGGGTGGCCCAGGTGCCCTTGGTGGAGATAGACTTTGTTTTCATTTAAACCTGGTTTTCTCGGGGCAGTGCCTGTGATGGCATTGAGCCCTGTAAGCTGAACTGGAGTTTCCATGTTTTGAGCTGCTGCAGAGGCTGGGGTGTGGGCCAGCATGCCCCCTGCTGGGGAGTGGAGCCACTGGGGGGCTGGTGGCGGCCTTCCTGAACCCACAGTTCCTGCTGCACTCGGGCTCTAGCATGGCTGCCTGGGCTTTGCTCTCCGTCTCACACAGTCTTTGTCCATGAAAACACCCCCTGCAACCCAGAAGGGCTCCCCTTCTGTTTTCCCAGTGTGGGCTTTCTGTTTGACTTCATGAAATCGTAGCTTTTTTCCCCCCACTATAAATATGCATGTATGTGACTGCTTTCCTATGCAGTTCACATGGGGGGGCACGTTTATTTTTGGAAACACTTCTGAGTAAGCAGCTCAGGGCCTGAGCACTGAGTAAACATTTTGCTCACGGTCACGCAAAAACTATGCAGAGTGTGCTCTTATCTCCCAGGGTGTTTGAAACAAGAGCCTCCAGTTTCTGATCGTGTTTACAGGGCTGAGGAGGTCAGAGCGATTTTGGATGCCCTCAGTTCTGCCGGCGCCGAGCACCTTGTGAGGGATGGGCCAGTGCCCGGGTGGGTGCGTGCTGGGGGCAGGGGCTCGGTGGGGCCGTAGCCGAGTGGTCTGTGCCCGAGGTGCCGTCACTCTGTGCTGGCCGTGATGAACCTGTGGCTGTCTCTCACGTGGGGACTTGCTTAAAGTCTTTCCTGGTTAGAGATTGCTGGTCTGGCAACCCAGGTCACGTGTGATCAGAACCTGAGCATGGGGCACTGTTCTGGTAAATTGTCTGTAATGATTGTGGGAGGGAAAGTACTTTGTGAGGAGAAGGAGAAGTCCAGTCAGGGAACTCGGGTAGAATGCGCTGAGTTCCTGTGATTCCACCATAGGATCAGGAGCGTACTTCCCACAGCGGTTGGGGAGGTCTGCTGGTGCTCTGACCCGTGAGCAGGCTGGAGTGAGTACAGGTATCCGGCCCAGGCCTCCCCAGGATGGGAGCTGGGGGTGTCAGGAGGGGCACAGCAGGGAGCTTCCCTGGGACCTGGGGGTGCACAGGAGCGTGTTGCTGGAGAGCTTGGGAGAACCCATCTCTGCCAGGGCCGGTCCTCTGTCATTGGTGCCCGGGCCCCCTGTCCCCTGGCCCTGCAGGTGTTGCTCCAGAAACGTGACGAGGTGCCCACTTAACTCACAAGACCACTGTGAAGGCCTGCTGCAGGCCAGCCTCTCCTTGGGTGGGGACCCCTGTGGAGGCTTTGGACCAGGCCAAGGGCTTCTTGCATTTTTGGGGCACACACCAAAGGTGCCTGGTGGGAGTCTCGCCTCAGGGCTCCTCCGGGTCGCACTTCAGGGCCACTTCGTTCTGCAGGGACATCAAGTGGAACCTAGTGACATTCCCCTGACCTGAGCTCTCACACTGAGGAAGCTGGGCGTCGGCCTTGTGGGGAGCAGTGCAGGAGGCCAGCTCCGAGGGGGAGCCAAATGTCCATGTGGCCCTCCGTCCGTGAGGCACCTCTCTGCAGCTCCTTTCCTTGCCTTAACGGAAAATGTTTAATACATGGCAGTCCACAGAGACAGTCTCATTATTGCCATAACACGAGGCTGTTTGAAAGCAAACTCAAGCTTTAATTTGTGCTTTCAAGTTCTCGTTAGAAGCTGGAGAGCCAGATTTATTCACTAAGCTTCCTTTCTTTCTCCCTGAGCATGTCTGTCTCCGGGTGGCCTTACAACTTCCAGGGAAAACCAGGATGGATGTGGCTGCTTTGGCCATGTTTCGGTGGAGTTGCTGGCTTCTGGGGGTCAGATGGCCAGGTGAACGCCTGGGTGGAGTCTGGACCTGAATGGGGGTGGCTGGCTCAGGAGGCAGCCCGGTGGGGGGCCCGGGCAGCCGCTGGGGCTGTACCACTCCCCAGTCCCCGTGTCCTGTGGCAGCCCCCACCCTGCCAATGGGGCTGCTGTTCCCCTCCCCACACTGTTTGCGTTCGGGGGCTCTGGCTATGCTGGGCGCCGGTAAACCCTCCTCTTCGCCTGCCTGGAAGGCAGCTTTGCTTGTTCTCTCTTTGATGTGGAGGTGAGGCTCTCCTCACAGACGCCACTGCGACTTCCCGAGCTGCACCTGAGCCTGGGTCCACACGTGGCTCTTACACCGTGGTCTCCCAGGCCCTCTGGTCACTGCCCACAGGCCCGTCCTGGTGCAGCCCTAGGCACTTGTCTGTGGTTGCAGCCCGGATCTTGTCCGCAGCGCCCCCTCAGCTTCCCTACAGCTCATTGCCCCAGCCCCAGGTGTCCAGCATGCGTCTCCTGACGGCCCCAGACCCCTGGCGCTGGCCCCTCCAGGCTCCCCCAGCCTACTCCTTGCCTGCTCCCTCAGGCCCTCCTTCCCACCCCCCTGTCCGCCCCGCCAGGCCAAGGCTCCAGGTTCGTCCTCCACGGGTGCTCACCCTTCAGGTGTGGACGGCTGGTGTCAGGGGCCTGCAGCCCCAGGCCTTGGTGAGTTGGTGGACTTGGAGGAGAACAACTGGGCCATGTCTTCTCTTTGTTCTGAATACAGTTGTGAACGGGAGAGTTCACATTCGTGACTGGAGAGAAGAGAAGCTACAGAGGCAGCCGCACTCGGAAGCAAAGGGGAAACTTTGCTTGGAAGCTTTCAAGACCCGCATGTGCTGGTTCTACAGTCACCACCCTGACGGCTGTGTTCTGCCTTCAGACAGCTGCCCGTTTGCCCACGGGCCAGCAGAGCTGCGGCCGCCCCGGACCCCCAAGAGGAAGAAGCCAGTTCTGTGAGCTGCTTCCACCGCGTGCAGGGGCCACACCCTGGCTCTCCTGGGGACTGCGGACTCTGCAGGTTGGGGTGACTTCCTCTAGATTCTCCTGTAATGTGGCCCGTTAGTTACACGCACACCAGATGCTGCAGAAGCTGGTGTCCCTCCTGCGTCCGCCCCTGAGTCAGAGTGCTGGGGCTGTGTCGTAAACGAGGTCATGCCTGTGTTCAGCATCTTTATTCCAGAAAGAGCACGGGAGCTCTTGGAGCATTTCATTGTCTCGAAGGTGAGGAAGTGCCTGTACCATCGGGCCCCTCTCGGGAGCTTGGCTTGGGCTCGCTGGACTCACGGCTGAGAGCGGGCTCACTCCAGGAGCACAGCTGGTCCTGCCCACTCCAGGCTGTATGGGCAGCCCAGCCACTCTGGGTGCTTATCACTACACGCAGGTTTTGTCAAGGTGTAATGCTTACATGTGCAGGTTATTTCTAGTTACAAAGGACAAAACAACCATCATGTCTTCAGCCAGGACACGCTAGGTGACGGGAAAGAAAATCCTAAGTGATACCCAACAAGGCCAGAAAATCTAAAGATCACAGAAAGCGAAAACCCCCCTGCCGTCCCTCTCTACTAGGCCTCCCCAGAAGTGCTGTCAGCGGATCTTTTGGTTCTGGAGAAAAAAATACCCTATGTGTTTCTGTTTGAAATTATTTTTTCAGTTTTACATAAAAGGTCACGTTGATGTGCATTGTCCTGCCCTTCATTTTCTGCATGGAGTGCCCTGGTGACTCCTGCAGTATTCTGCAGTATTCTGCGGTGTGGGTATTCTCGCTTCACTAGCGACCATGAGAATGAACTCCTCCCTGAGAGGCGCCTCCACTCGGTGCAGCACAGGGGTACCTGGCAAGCCGCAGCCAGGTGGGGCCTGCGGCTGTGCCTGCCTCCCCTGCCCCGTGTGGTGGGCTTGTTCCTCCCCACCCCCAGCCTCTTCCCCTGCAGGAGGCTCCTGGCAGAAAGTCCTGCTGGGGCCAGTGGCTGCTGCAGTGCCCCTTGGGCTATGATTGGCTCAACCAGTACACACGGAGCTGCTCTGAGCCACGAGGTGGGGGACCTGGTGCAGAGGCCCCTCCGGCTGCATTTGTGGGGGATGCGCGGTGTAGGCAGCTGTGGCTGGCTGAGCAGAAGGAGAAAGGTCTGGGCTTCCCATGGTGGCTGTGAGCTGGGTTAGCCCATGCTGGGGCCGCGGCCTCCCTGCCTCTGACCTCAGCTACGGCCGCCAGGGGTCTTCAGCGTGACACTGGTGAGTGGAGGTGTCCTGTGCACTTGCTGCCTGACACCTCTGGGACGAATCCCCGCAAGACAAGCCCTGGCCTCTGTGCCTTGGACTCAGACCTGGGGCAACCTCCCCTTCCCTCCTCTTGAAAGGGGAGCCCCTTCTAAGGGGTGAAGCGGGAGCCCTGGGACTGGCCTTTGAGGGCACGCAGCTGCCGGTGGCCAGGCTCTGGTAGCCCGCATGTGTCCACTTCACTTTCCAACTGAGGGAGAGCTACTGTGGTGGCCACGGCAGTCTAGACCTGCAAGCTGCGCTGTCCCTGTCCCCAGCCCTGGAGCTGCTCATCTTGGAGCAGGTGGGCTGGCCCTTGGGGAAAAGAGCGGCCCCAGGAAGTCTTGAGGTGAATGCTTTGCCCTGAAAAACACACATCTTGGCTGGGATCAGGGGTGGGTGTTGGATGACCTCAGCTCTCCTGGGTGCCCCCCGGGTTGTGCCTGTCCCGAGGCAGGTGGCCAAGGGTCCTGCCAGGCTGGGTGCTATGCTGCAGGAGGACATGCCCTGCCTCGGAGACTCCCTGCGTGCCACTCTGGGCAGCAGAAGTGGCCCACTAGGCCGTGTCACCTGGACCCGACTTCTTGGTTGCAGGTACCCCTTCTTAACGGCCACCGGCACCGTGTCCCTGCCCAGAGGTCACTGTCGTGTCTGGCATTACACTCATGTGGCATCACAGCACACACATGTCCACAGGATTGTGTGGCTGGAGTATACGGGATGGGAGTGATGAAGAGTCCCCGAGGGAGGGTCCTGGGGGCATGGACAGGGGAGTCGCCTCTAGCCTCTCTGCCCTCCTCTACCTGCTCTGTGTCCCTGGGCAGCAGGGATCCACTCCCACCTCTGAGGTGACCCTCCACCTACCTCTCCCTGTTAGACCTGTCACCCCCTCAGAGGGGATTGGAAGGTGACACTGTGCTTCTCTCCCTCTGCCCACTGAGGGCCACCACGCAGGGGCACAGCTGCCACAGCAAACTGACCCAGGGCCCCCACAGGAGGACCCTGTGTCGGGGGGACAGCCCAGCCCTGAGAGGCTGAGAGCTCAGAGTGGGCCGGCACCTCCCTGGGGGGTTTCTCATGGGTTTTGTGGTCAGGGAGAGGCAGCTCACGAGAAACATTTAAGTCGGGTGAATGGTGGGTCTCCCAGCTCTAGTTGACTTCTTTTCACCAGGTTCTGACTCCTGAAACGGTTTCCATGGTTGTTTGGCACAACCTGGCACACCGTCCTTGTGGCCCTGGGGACACACAGGGTGGGGTGTGTGGGGACACACAATTTCGGCAAGGCCCGAGGTGGTGAGAGGCTGATGGCCCACAGAGGGTACCTCCTTGGTGCCTCCATCCCTGTTGCTCTTGAGGACAGAGTATACCCACTGTCGTGTTTAAACCCTGCCACCCTGTGGTGCGTCAGTGACCCGGTGCCACAGCGAGCAGGCTGTCCCTCAGGCCAGGTGACTTGCCCAAAGTCATGGTGAGCAGCTACCAGGGGCAGGGTTCCAACCTGGCTCTGGCTCCTTCCAGGAGGCTCTTCCCTAGCAAGGTCCTTGACTGGAGGGGGCGCCCGGGGGCTCAACTGGTCAGGTACTGGCGTCTCATCTGCCAGTTAGGGCTCGTGCTGCTGGCCTCCCTGTGTCGGTGCTGAAGCATCCTTGTCTGCGAGACGTCTGGAAACAGCGGAAGACACGAGAGCAGCTGTTGAGGGCTCCGCCGGCCGGGCCCCAGGCAGGAGCTTGGCCCCCCGGCCCTTGTGGGTCAGTTGTGGCGGCGCGTCAAACCCCAGACCTTTGGGCCCTTCATCCTGGTGGCTTCTCTAATGAACGGAGGTGAATCACTCAGGGCCACAGCTGGGAGGCTACTTGAAACCACACGGTAATCCATCTGGCCTTTGTTGCTCCCAGAGGACCTGGCCTCTAGGGCTTCTTGGGTAATTAGCAGTCTAGGGACTTTTAATCCAAAGAGGCCGCAGCGAACTTTGTGGCTGGCCTCCAGCCCCCTCTCGCTCAATGATTTATCCAGGTGAGGGTCTGCGGAGCATCTGCTGACTTGTGATTCCGTGGTCTCCCCCCCCACCGAGCCGTCCACACAGTGCGGGGAACGGGGGACTAGAAGGCCAGTGTGGCTGGGGTGCTGCTGTGCAGCTGGAGCACACTGTGGGTGGGGAGAAGGAGCCGCATCCTGAGTGGGAGTAGAAAAGATCGCCTGGGCCAGGTGTTTAGCAAACACTTAACAAAGCCCCTCTGGTGGGCCATTCCCTGAGCTGGCACTGGGAATGGAGATGGTGGTATCCAGAATGGCCAAGGTTTGCTGGACGGGCAGGAGTGCTGGAGCAGGGCCCTGTGTCCTGGCAGTGCCAGGCTGGATTCCAGGAAGAGAGAGGCCATCCTGGGTGGCCATGCTGGGGGGGAGCAGGGCAAGGGTGGCCCCTGGAAGAGTCACAAACTGGCATGCACGCTACCGTCCCTTACATTGCATTTCTAGTGGCTGGTCGGGATTTACAGTTCATTCCTTCACATGTCAGTGTCTACCTTCGATCAATATTAAAGCTACTTCCAGAATAGGCAGAAGCCTCCCCAGTGACATCATGCCATTTACTTGCCTCCTGTTCTCTGTGCTGTTGTTACCAGGCATTTTATTTCTCATGTTGTAAACCTAGGAGCACAGTGTTGTTGCTGTTGCCTGAAACAGTCCATTGACTTTTAAACATTAAAAGGAAAAAATTTTATATTTACCCACATATTTACTATTTCTTGTATTTCACATTCCTTCCTGTCCATACCAATTTCCATCTGGTATCACTTCCTTGCAGTCTGACAATCTTTCTTTAGCATTTCTTGCAGCAAGAGTCTGCTGGTGATCTAATTGTCTATCTTTGGTTTGCCTGAAAAATGACTTTTTTTTTGGTCCTCATTTTTGAAAATATTTTTTTAAAGATTTTATTTATTTGACAGAGAAAGTGAGAGAGCACAAGCAGCAGAGCAGCAGAGGGAGAGGGAGCTGATGAACAAGGAGCCTGATGTGGGGCTCTATCCCAGAACCCTGGGATCATGACCTGAGCTGAAGGCAGACACTTAACGACTGAGCCACCCAGGCGCCCCTTGAAAGGTATTTTATAGTTGCATATAACATTCTGCTTGACAGTATTTTTCTTTTAGCTCTTTGAAGATGTCATTCCATCTTTTTCTAGGTTTCTGGTAAGAGGTTAACTGTGGTTTTCATTGTTCTACCCCTGTATGCAACGAATGCTCCATCTGTGGCTGATTTTTAGAATTTTTTTCCTGTCTGTGGTTCTCAGCTGTTGTGTGTAATGTGCATGAGGTGTGATTTTCTTTTATTTATCTTGCATGGGTTTGCTTTCTAAATCCCTGGGTTGCTGTTTTTGATCAAGTTTGGGGGGAAAAAGTTAGCCAATATTCCGTACAACTCTTTCTGTTTCTCTCAGTGTCTGATGCTAGAATTCCAGTGTGTGTATTTCCGACCACTTGTCACCACCTCTCCTGGTCACTGAGTCTGTTTACTTTTTAACCTTTTTCTAACACGTGTCTCAGTTTGGATGACTTCTATCTTAACTGGTCTCTAAGTTGTTGGTCCTTTCTTATGTTGCATCCAATATACTGTTAATCCCATTCAATGATATATATTTTTTCAAAATTTCAGATATCATAGTTTTTGTTTTTACAAAAAACTTCTGAACTTCTGAAACTTCCCATTTCTTCAGCCTCTGTCCATCAGGGTTAAAGTCCTTTCTGGCCAGTTCCAACATTTGAGCCATCTCTGGGTCTGTTTTTATTGACTATTTTTTTTCTTGACCATGAGTCACATTTTCCTATTTCTCATATGACGAGAATTTTTTTTTTTTTTGCCGTTATTGTATAATGGATATTGTGGGTGATGTGTCATAGGATCCTGAACTCTGTTGTCTTCCTACAAAGAGTGCTGAGTTTTGTTTTAGTGCCTGTTTAATTTGTCAGTGAATCACTTTGACTTGGTGGAGGCTTGGGATCAGGCTTTGTTAAGGCCGATCTGTTTCTGGTTTGCCCACCTTCCAGTCCTGGGACAGGCCTTCCTGCTAAGATGGGCCTTTCTGGGGTTTCAGGGGGAAGTTGCAGGACTTGAATCCTACAGTGTCCCCCGTGACATGCAGGCACGCATGAGCCTTGCTCAGCCGCATATCCAGCTCCCATCTAGACCCTCTTGGTCTTTTGGCCTGCTCCCGCCAGGGTTTCAGGGGAGCTCATATGCAGATTGTGGGGTGATTGCCCCCTCAATTTCCAGTTATTTTGGCAGCCCTAAACCCCTGCATGGACTCCTTGGGGTGGTGAGACCACAGCTTTCTGCCTGATCTCTGCCCCCATGCGCTGCGTGGTCCAGACGGTGTCTTCGATGTACATCACCCCACGTGCACCCCTTCTGTCAGGGATATACCCCTCCCCTCATCACACCTGATTCTGGTCATTGTCCGATGCCTTCAGACATCTGTTTGCACCAGGTTTCTAGTTGTTGATGGTAGAGTTGGCCCTGCATGAGCTTCTGCAACGGTGGGGACACCCGCAAGCTGTACTGTCCAGTGTGCCGACCTGGTCACCAGCCACTGGAAATGTGGCCATTGTAACTGAGGAACGGCCCCTCTAGCTTTATGTAATTATGATTCAAATTTATATGGCCGCACATGGCTAGTGGCTAATGCACTAGGCAGAGAGCTGCAGTCCTTTCTTTGCTGTTCCAAGTGTGATCTGACACACAGTGTGGGCCTGGCCTGGGAGTCTCAGAAATGCAGATTGTGGGGCTGCTCACAGGACCCCTGAGGTGGAGCCGGCAGGCTCAGCAGCTGCGATTGACTTGTCCACTGGTGTGGGTTGGGGAGGGAGATGGCTGCACTTCCACGCCTTTTCACATGCTCTTCTCTCTGCCTGGAAAAGCTCCTCCCTCTGCTTGGCAAGTTCCTGCTCCTTCAAACCCAGAGGAATCCAGCCCTCTGGGAAGATGCTCCTTCTTGGCTCTCTTGCTGACCTGACCGTTTATGGCAGCTCTGGGGGGCCTCCTGAGGGCTGGGGAGGGGCTGGGGAGGCAGCCGTGCTGAGGAGGAGTGGCTGGGGCCGAGTGGAGGAGCTCAGCTCAGGGAGAAGCAGCCATCCCAGGGCCCTCAAGTGGAGGACGAAATGGCGTGTTCTGTGCCACCCTCCACTTCATGGAATTCAGGAACGCGAATGGGGGAAGATTTCTGCCCAGTCCATAAAACACTTTTGGGCCATCTACCGATGAGAAGTAGAACATGCTGCCTTTGGGTAGTGAGCATCCTGTCGCCAGGGGTGTGTAAGTGGAAGCTGCAGGATTATCTGGCAGGGATGGTGGGTGATGGTTTTCCCTGCTGATATTTTTTTGGGGTATGAACTCCAGAGTGCCTCTTGATTTAGAGTCTGTGTCTGGGAATGGAGGTGTTTGGGTGGAGCTATAGGCCATGTGGAGCCCAGCTGTGGAGACTTGGAGTCTCCTCCCTTTCGTGCTTCCAACTTGCAATGTGATCTCAGGCAAAGCTCTCCCCCATCCTGGGCTCCAGAAGGCCGCATGGGCGAGGCCCCCTGTCCAGGTTCTGGGTGCCAGTGGGACAGCCCCAGGCCGGACATCCGGGTTTCCCGCCTCTCCTAGAGGGAAACACCACTTGGTCTTTACACAGCACTGACCGTACCGACAGAGGGGTTCTTGACGCTGTCTTCAGAGAGAGAATCCGTCTGTTCTGATAAGCCCGCCATGGCCTTCTCCAAAATGGTTCAACCTTGAAAATTCAGAGTCCTGTCTGTTGGCCACAAAGGCTAACGGGCGTGTTTTTAGAACACGCTCCCTGAGTCCTGAGTGTATCCATGGAGGGTCCTCATGACCTCGGGGCACATGCCTGACTTCTCTCTGTGGCGCTGGTTGACCACGCCTGCGTGTTTCCCACAGACGGGTCAGGTGGGCAATAAGGACCCCTCCGTCTGTCTTTTATCTACGGCTGGGAGCTGTGAACCAAGCGGCCTAGAGCAGGACTTACGTGTCCCCTCCCAGGAGCCCCGGGTCAGCTGTGGCGGGAGTCGTCCACTCGGGACCACACCAGGCTGCACAAGAATTGGCAGGGGCAGGGGTCTCTGCTCAGGCTCGGCTGGGGAAGAACCTGTGTGTTGAAGCCTGAGGTTATTGGCAGCACCCAGTTCTTTGCCGGCTGTTGGCCAGAGGCTGCCTTTGCTTGGCTCGAGGAGGCCAGTTCCGGATGGGGCCACTTGCTTCTTGAGAGCCAGCAAGGCGGAGAGCCCGGCTTGACCTCTTTCAGTGCTGTGCCCCGTGACCGTGGGAGTGGCACCCATCCCCCCGTGGACCCCATTGGCGAGACGTGAGGAGCAGGTCCTGCCCATGCTCGGGGAAGGACAGGGGCCTCGGGGCCACTGGTATGTGCGCCCCAGTGGGAGTGGGCACAAGCCTTTTGGTCCTCATCCTTGCAGACACATGCTGCCAGGCCTGTATGGGTCCTGATGACCAGCCTCCCGCTGGGTCTCTGCTTCCTCAGCCATCAGCAGTGGTGTGGCTTGACTCGAGTCCCAGATGCCGTGGCTGTGTCCCCCGCCCCAGGCTGCAGGCTGTCCCCCCCCCGCCCTGATCCCTTCCATAAGTTGACATGAGCAACCACTCCATCCACCTCCCATGCTGACCAGTGGAGGTTTTGTTTCCTGTACTACCGAGCAATTAGCTCAGTTCTCCGTGGACCCTGGCTGAGATCCCCTGAGTCTAACTTAGCCCCAACCCACTCCTCCTGGAGGTGCTGTCAGGCCCCATGGAGAAGGGCTCAGTCCCACAAGGCCGCCCCCCTACTTCAGACCCCACAGTCACCTGCACTCTGACCACCTGCCTATGGATCCAGGGGTTCCACAGCCCCTTCCTCAGGTTTGACCATTGGCTGGAGGAGCTCGTGGAACCCGGGCCAGTGTGTCGTGTGCGGGGGTCACTGATTCGTGATAAGAGGACATCGCTCAGAGCCCCCAGATGGGAGAGAGGCTCCCCATGTAAGTGCCCTCCCACCCCTGCATGCCCTCGGTCACTGGCCTCGATGCTTGTCCACGTGCCCACCGGCCTGACGGATCCAATCCCGGGCCTTGCTCCTGGGCCTCAGTCTCCAGTCCCTGTGCCCTTGAGGCTTAAGGGGGATACTGAGAGTTGGACCCCCCTCCAATCTCGTGATTGGTTCCCCTGGCAACCAGCCCCCCGGGGCCTCAGGGGGCTTTTCAAAGGTCACCTAATTCACACAAGACACTTTTGTCACTGTCAGAACTTGAGAGATCCCAAGAGTTTGGGGGGCTCTGTGCCAGGGTGGACAAAGACCAAATATATATTTCATATTATAAATCACAATGTGGGACCTGCCAGCCCACAGCCCCTGGAAGGGAGCGCTCCTGCCCCGACCATGCCCGAAGGGACCCGGCCTGAGGACCTGAACCAGGGAGTGGTCCAAAGCACTAGACTCACTCAGGTGGAGATCCGAGCCAAGAGGGGCAGTGTTTGTGGTCCGCTGGAGGGTCCATGAGGAAAAGGGACATGCGGGGCCCCGGTGAGGAGCAGAGAGCGTGCCCCCGGAGCAACCTCTGCTGCCTGCACTCGTCCGCCCTGTACATGTGGGTCGTGGGCTGCTCTCCTGGGTGGAGGACTGGTTGGCGCTTTCTCACCTGTAAAAGGGGTGGTGGACGGAAACCCTCCCGGGCTTTCTTTGTGGCCCTGGAGAGGCAGTGGAGGGGTCAAAGAGGCAGGAAACATGTACCCTGTCCCCTGCTTTGGGTTGCCTTTCATCCTCGCACAACCCCCAAGAGAGGGTGTCCTCACCTGCAGTCTTTACACTGAGGAGGAATCAGAGACCCAGAGAGGCTGAAACACTTGCCCAAGGCCACACAGTGAAGGGCAGCCCAGCGCTGGATCTGGGCAGTCTGGCTGGAGTGCACACGGAACGAGGAAGGAGAAAGGGCTCTCCCTGCTCTCATGGGTCCCAGATGAAGAGATGGGGTCCCCGCCATGTCCTAGGGCTTCCCTGAGATCTGGAGCCACGGAGAGTATCCCACAGCTCCAGGAGGGGCACCCCTGATGGTGGACCCCACCAAGAGCTCAGTGCAAAGCGGTCCCTCCAGCTGAGCGGTGAAGCAAACCCTCAGGGGTCCCAGAGAGCGTTGCCTGGAACACCCGGTTTCCTAATCAGCCTGTGGAATCGCCAGACCTTGGTGCTGGCGACAGAGCCCACGGCCCTGCTGCCCAGGCTGGAATGGAGTCAGGACAGTTCTCCGGAGCCAGCTGGGGCTCGGCCAGGGCATGGCTCCAGACTCTGTGCCGACTCACCCGATGTAACCTTGGGGCTGGCTCTGCTCCATACTGGGGCCCCTCCCTCAGCCCGGGGGTCCCTGTGGGCCAGCCAAGTGCTGCGTGTGCACTTCCTCTGTGGATCCTCGCCTGCTTGGCGCCTGCCCCCCCGAGGCTCCGCGGAGGCCCAGCGTGGAGGACTGGGAGCCCTTTCTTGGCAGGAATAAAAACCACAGCTCAAGCTCCGTCTTGCTCCACAAGAGAAGTGCTGCCTGGTCAGCTATGCAGCCCGCCCTCCGTCTGGGCTCACCGAGGGCCTGGCTGCAGCTGGGGGCCCCTCCATGGAGCCCCCAAGTACAGCATGGCCGGCCTTCCCGTGAGACCTGCCAGAGAAAGCTTCCCCATCGGAACCCACTTTGCTATAGACACCTGTGGCCACGCCGACTCCCCCAGCCTGACCTGGGCCTGCGGGGGGCCCCGTCCTCTGCCCCCGGAATCCTGCCCTCCCAGGGGCACCACCTTCTCTGGGACCCAGCGGCAGTCTCTCCACCGCATGCCTCGCCCACATAGTCACAACAGAGGGACCAGGCCTGGCCGGTCAGAAACCCTGGGGTCACATGGGGGGGGATTTACTCTGTCCTGTGAGTCCACCTAGAATGGGCCAGGCCAAATCCCTGGCTCCTACACTGCCTAGTTCTAGAAGGTCCCTGAGCTCCCTAGCCATGCTTTGTGGGTTCGGTGACACCATCTCTTTCCCTTCTCTCTCTCTCTCTCTCTCTCTCTTTTGGCTAAACTGGAGTTTGTGACTGTTACAGCATCCAGGAAGAATTAACTTGGGGTGTGAGGTGCCCCTTGCCTGGGGGCCTGGGGTCCTTCCCTTGTCCACTCCACCCAGAACCTGAAGCAGGGCTGTTGGTCAGTGAACAAAAGCATGCAGACCCTGAGGGCCCGAGAACGAGCCCGCGTGTCCACGGTCTGCACCGCTGGCCCCCAGTTTGGATCCACCAGGAGGAGGAGGTCTAGTCCCGGAAACGCCGGGCCCAGCGTGCTCTTGGGAGTCGGGGGCATCTGCTCTGTCCATGCGGGACCCCAAGGCAGCCCTGGGGTGAGAACTGAGCCTGTGAGAGGTGGGCAGGGGACAGTCCCAGCAGTTGTGCCATCAATAGCCAGGTGGTCGTTGTTGGCCTTGGACGGACAGGAACTCCTGGCCGCATCTCACCCGACTCCCCAGCCTGAGGGAAGTCTCTGATCAAGCCGAGGGCCACTCCAAGCCACTCATGGAGCCTGTCTCTCAAGTGTGTGATCACAGCCACCAGGGTCCAGCTGACCCCACTGTGGCCATGTGGTTGCTGCAATGAGGACACGGGGACATCGGCCCTAGCATGAGGTGATGGCCGCACACATCTGATGACATGTCCCCAGGGTCCCGTTCCCAGTGGGTCCTGAGACGGGTTCTCTGCACTCGGGGACAAGTCTGTTCCCCTCCCCGAGCCTCAGAGTGTTCGCCTGTAAAGCATGGGTGTCCTTGGGTGACACCTGCTTTCCGCCCTTTTCCCTGCCTGGCCTCTCCTTGCACCACGCTCCCCCAAAGGGCTGGCAGGGGCAGGGCCTGGGGGCACCCAGCCAGCCACTCCTCCCACAGCTGATGACAGAGAGCCTGTGGCGTTTCCATGGAAATCAGAAAACAGAGCACAGATAAATTTGAGATTTTGTAATCAGAGCTCTCAAGTAACCTGAAAACAAAATGGGATCTTCAATCCCACTCTAGCCATTGGAGCTGGGTTTCTGCGTGGTGCTGAGGTGCCCCCCCCATGAAAGAGCAGGGGCAAAGGCAGGTGCCCTCAGGCCCCTCCCGAGAGAAAGGATGACTGAGGGCTGCAGCATCTGGGTTGGCTGTGGCAAAAGGCATGGGGGAGACCCTGGACAGGGGTTGGCTCTTTCTGCACCCAGGTCCCCTAGAAGCAGAGCCTGAGGCAAGGATTGTGGCTTCGGGGTTTGCTGGGGATGCTCTCAGGATAAGGCAGGGTCTCTGTTGGAGGCAGCCTGGTCCCCGCCCCCCACCCAGGGGCTCTGGAGCGTGAAAGGAGCCATCCGGGCATGCTTGCATGTGCTCTGGGTTGGGGCGGGGGCGGCCCTCAGGGGAGGCACTGACAGAGGGCAGTTCTCCTCTGAAGGGGCACTTGTGAGTCAGCCAGCACCCCCTGCTGCTGGGGGAGGGGAGCTCTGGTCAGGACACCCAGGGTCTCCCCTGCGGCAGTGTCCCCGATCTCCTCTCACTGGTGCAGAATCCCGGGCTCAGAGAGATGGGTGCATGTGGGGTGTGTGCCTGACATTGGAGCTCCCGACTGGGAGGCAGCACCCTCCGTGGGGAGGCCGGGTCTTAACAGGATCTTAACCGTCCTCCCTCAGCATGGTCATTTCTCTCAAGGATTTGGCCGCACAAGAAGGCTTTCATCTGAGTTGAATTCAGGGAGTTCCTCAAATTGGAAGTACAGCCCCTGGTTGGCCCCATTTACCCTGTGGGGTCACTCTGCACCGAGATGCTGCTAGAAGTCTCTCTCTGGCCCCAGATAAGAGTCTCGGTATCTGCTGACACGGGCTGTGGGGGAGACCCTCCCTGGGGCCTGTTTGGGACTGGCTAGAGGGCACTGGCTCTGCCCCTGGACCCCTGCCTCTCTTAGAGGGGTCAGCTGTGAACGCTGGGTGGGTCCTGGCAGGCAGGGCTTTGAGGCTTGGGGAGGGGCTGGCCAGGTTTGTGGAAAGAACCGGGGGATGGACCTGGGGCAGTCCTCCCATTCTGGAGGTCAGGCTCCTGGAGGTGGGGGGCACACACCTCAGGACGAGCTCTGAGCTTCTGGAAGGAGTGCTGTTGCTCTGGTGAACACTTCTTTGTTCTACTTTGATTGAGGCCCTGACATGTCACCGTGAACCCCTGATGTGGCGCCGGTACCCCCATCTTGCGGAAGAAGGGACAGCCCAAAGCTGAGTGCAGGAACTTAGCTGCACAATTGGGGCCAGAACCAGACCTCTGGCTTCACACTCACCCCAGACCTCCAGGGACATCCGCAGTCCCCTGCCATCCCTGCGGTGGTGGTGGTAGAGGGGGCGTGGGACATGTCTTGGAGGACACCCCCAGGCCCTGCAATGTTTCCGTCTGGAGCCCCAAGGAGACACCGGGGGACCCTGGGGGCATGGAATGGAGAATGGAGGCTCCCCATGTCCAGGTCAAGGTAGGACGCCCACAGGCGCTCACTGGCAATTCAGGTGAAAGACCATTTCGGAGAGCATCATGAAGACCCTCCAGGACAGCCATCAGAATAAGGGAGCAGGGTGGGTTGGTCCTGGAGGGATGGAGCGTGTCCCCTCAGAGTGGGGGAGCACAGTGGCCCTCAGAACCCATTCCCCAAGGACCGATGGCCTCCAGGGGTCTCCATTAAGACCCACATTCAGGCCCCTGCAGTTCCTGGGGTCTGGAGGGACCGAGGCCAGACACACGGCCCCCACAGGCTTTTTTTGTCGGGTGGGCTGCACCTAAGAGGTCCACGAGTCTGTTTCCACATCAAACCTCCTGTTATTTCCCATCAGTTAGCAAATAAATGGACTTGGTTCTTGTGAAGAGGATGCGTGCACTGTTGCCCTCATTCGCCTTTATCTTTACCCGAGGTGTGCTCAGCCTTCACTGCCGGCTTGCTCCGTGGCTCACCTGTCCTACCACCCGTCCTGTCTTCCTCCCATTCCTGCAGCCACCGATCCTGTGTCCACCTGCCCACCCATCCCACACCCACCCGCCCACCCATGTATTTATCCATGCTTCCATTTATCCATCCATCCATCCACCCACCATTTGCTGAGTGCCGACTGTGACCCCTGTGTCATGTTGGATACAGAAGCTCTAAAGAGGAATGTGGCATGTTTCTGGGTCCTTAAGACTGTTGCATATTCAGGGGGGAGGGACATGATGATAATGCGGTCACACGTATTGAGGACATGCTCAGTCCATCCGACGTTTTCCATGGATGTGGCTAACCCCATCGGAAAGATGCATTAGGGGAATGCCGAAGTATTCCCAGGCAGGGGACAGCGCTTCCTCCTGAGGAGACCGGGCAGGTCAGGAGTGGTCCTCCCATAGAACACTGGCCAGCATAACCATACAGAGGCCCTGGGGTGGGGGCCACAGCTCAAGCTCATGGCGCAGAGACCTCGTCTTGGACAAGGATGTGGAGGATCTGGCGAGGGCGGTGGGTGGAGGATGGACCCCTCCCCACTGCCCCTGCCACACGCATGCACACATGGGGATCCTTCCTGGGATATCTGCTTATGAGAGCATGGGCCTGGGCACCCGGGTGGGCGGCTCACTCTGGGACTGTCTCCCTGGGGAGGAAGGGGGACGCACAGGTACAGTAGTGGGTGGCCCTGGCTCTGGGTTTGGTTGTTACTATAAGGGACAGGAGCAAACCATCAATAATCATACAGAAGGGACACTCTTAATGGGATAGAAACTATAGGAAAACAGCCCGGGGCTCGGGGCGGGAGGAGGAAGATGAGAAGAGTCCTTAACACCGACTGTGCCAGCCTCCGGCTTGGGGCCTGCTGGCAGGGTCTCCCGCAGAGGCCAGGAACCCTATCTGGGTGGGCCACCTGAGAGCCCACTCCCCATTGACCGCTATATGTTCTGCTGCCTGGACCCTCCCCTACCACCCAGAGAGAAGGTTGTTTCCAGGCAGAGATGAAAGTGAAGGGGGATCTGGGCTCCTTCAATTACAAAAAAGGGCCTTTAGAGCCTCAGACGTCCCAAGTCCTAGGAGTGCAGAGTGCTGTCCCCACGTGCCTGGAGCGAAGGGGGCAGGTGTCTGCAGGATTTCCTGTTTCATGTCCCCGAGGGTGAGTGTGGGTCCCCCCAGACCAGATGGGGTCCGACTCCCCTTTCCATCTCCATGTGCCCTCCCCAAAGGAGGCCACTCGGCATGGGGCCCCTGGGGCCAGGAGGGAGTTCCCAGAGGGGCGGCCAGGCTGGGCCGGGGAATGGGCTCTCCCACTCTTCCTCTTGCCTGTCTCCCAAGTGAATGTTGAGCAGCTCTCTCCACAGTCACCCCAAGTTTAAATGGCGATGAATGGTCAAATAAGCTTAGTTTTTAATGTTGGCATTTAAACACATGTGGTTGATTATGATCCACTCTAGGAAAGTAGGCACCTGAGTCTGTGATGTCTAGATCCCAGTTGCTGAATTGGAAACTATGCGGTTCTGCCTCGCCATCTTCAAAGCCGCTCTTTTACAAACGTAATCATGTAAATTGAAACAGATCAAAAAAGAAAATTTCTACGATCCTTCTTTATATGTGAAGACTTTACATCATCTTCTGGATTTAGTTATCCCTACATTTGCCATTAGAACCAAGTGGATCGAAACGATGGAAGTGCGTGGGAAATTCTGATGACAATTGGTACACAAAAACTTGGGTTTTATTGGAATCGATGAGATGGATCGGGCCATTTTTAACTCTGTTTTGTGCTGCTCTTTGCTAGAATTCAAGGGGACTCTTGTTTTACTTTCTAGATAAAGAATCAAAAAGACACTTAGATACCCACGGGCCCCTTGCCGGGCATCCATCAGGGAGCCAGGACACTGTGTCTCTGATGTGTATGTTTCTTACCGGTTCTTGTACGCGTGTGTCTGGACATACATACGTGTGAATCTATCAATCACAGATTTATAGAAAAGACTATGTTATCATAGTCTTTTATGCACAAATAATGAATATATTTTTATAAGTACAATTTATATTATGAAGTTATAAAATAATTTTTATTAAATTAATGTCTTTATATAAATGTGCGTGTACACGCACATACACACGTGTATATTGGGCTTGTATCGAGCATTGCATAGACATGTGTATCTACTCATTCCTTTATAGAAGAACACATGTGCACACACGCTTACATACTTGAGTGCAGGATTCTCTTTATCCTCACATGCGTGTACCTACGTGTCTGTCTGTTTCCAAAGGGACAGGTTACTGGGTCGCCCGGAGCAGCGGTGCTGATTTAAGCTGTGTGACTGGCCGTCGCGTGTGGGGCTGGGATTCCCCCCTCCTCTGCCCGAGCCTCACCCTGCTCTCTCCTGGGGGCGGTGGCCGGCCTTGGGAGCGGGGAAGCCCCGATGCTGGGTGGGAGTCTGCCCCACGGTGTCCGAGCTGCACGACCCAATCATCCTCTCGCTCAACACTCGTGCTGCGAGCAAAGCAATCCCTTCCACTGGACAAACGAAGACTTGGAGACCAAGGGGAGCAGCTGGCCTGCCAGGTCACACACCACCCATCTATCCATCCTTTCTTCCTACAAGAGGCTTGTTGAACCACAGACATCCCAAGTGCTCCGTGCTCCCAGCTGTGTGATCCTGCCTGGAGGTCCCTAAGGACATTTTCAACATTGTAACCTTGTAACAGTGTAACCTGCACTACCCGCACACCATTTCTGGAGTCTGCTCTCTCCGGAGCTGAGTTTAAACCCTGGGCTAGGGCGCCTGGGTGGCTCAGTGGGTTAAGCCTCTGCTTTCGGCTCAGGTCATGATCTCAGGGTCCTGGGATCGAGTCCCACATCGGGCTCTCTGCTCAGCAGGGAGCCTGCTTCCTCTTTTCTCTCTGCCTGCCTCTCTAGTGCCTACTTGTGATCTCTGTCTGTCAAATAAAGAAATTAAAAAAAAAAAATCTTTAAACCCTGAGCGAGGGACTGGTGTGCAGACCGAGCCTCTTCTAGATGCAGGTGCCGCCCCACTTCACTGCTGTCTGGGATGAGAATGAACGTGACAAGACAAAGTGCCATGTCCTCAGCGATCGGTCACGATCACCAGGCAGCCGTCCGTGGGGCAGCGTTGGTGCCAAATCTGGAGCCCCTGAATTATTTACAGGTTTTCAGGACGGAGGGAGCAGGAAGCCATTGGACAAGGTAGACAGGACAGAAGCCTCCAGCAGACCCGGGAAGTTTTTGAAGGTTTCCTGGAGCTCTGATTCCATCCAGAAATTTATTTCAAAACTCATTTCTCTCCAGTGGGGATTGTGGTGTGTTGAACCCGGATCCTGGTGCGGCTCTCTCCCCTCCGGCAACAAGCCATGTGGAAGGGCAGGTAGGGTCCCCTACCCTAGAGGCAGTGGCAGGCATGTCCCAGCCCCATCACCAACCTTCTGTGTGCAGAGCTTGGGCCTCTGAGTCCCCACGTGAGACCTGCACATGGGCCAGGTGCCCTGAGTCCCCTGACATGGACAATCTGCTGTGGCCGTGCCCCTTCCCTGAGCCTGTCTTCCACTACAGGAGGGAGCAGCCTGCACGGGAGTATAGGCTGTGGGCTGAGCCACGCACTTCTGGGTAACTGGGGTCAGATTCTTCTGCTCTGACCTGTACCAGGTGGGTGCCCAAGGCAGCTCCTCCGGGCTTTGCAGGGAAGGAAGGAGAGGCTGGCAGGGCTGCTGGGGAGCCCTGGGTTGGAGATCTGTGGGCTGAAGGGCCAAATGAGAGTAGGGGCAGGGCAACCCCCTGCCGAGAAAGCTCCCCAAGATGGCCTATTGGAGGCCAGCCTCGAGGGGCTAGGCAGTTGGGCCTAAATGGCCCCTTCCCAGCACGGGCTTCTTGGAAGATCCCCTTGTTCTCCCATGGTGGCCCAGGCTCAAGTCCACGTCAGCAGCAGGCCTGGCCTGGGAGGCAGCCCGTGCTCTCTGGGTTTCCACGAGGCACAGGCTTCTGGCAGGAAGTAAGGGAGAGCAGGCCCCCAGGGAGCTGCTTTCCTCTCCTCAGACTGAGAAGGAAAAAGTGACTTCCAAGAACTGAGTCATATTCAGGAAACTTTCTGCCTTGAAAGGACCCTTTCTCTGCGCCGGCTGGCATTTGCAAAGGACTCTGATTCTGCCCACCTGGCTTCAGT
Source organism: Mellivora capensis (assembly GCA_004024625.1). Classification (NCBI taxonomy): domain Eukaryota; kingdom Metazoa; phylum Chordata; class Mammalia; order Carnivora; family Mustelidae; genus Mellivora; species Mellivora capensis. The sequence goes on from PISX010010589.1 coordinate 55,378, forward strand.
CACATTTAAGGGCAGCAGGGGGCAGAGGGCCTACTGGGGGGCCCTGACCCAGGAGGGGAGACGGCCAGGGGGGAGTGAGGGCTCTGGAGGGACAGCCAGGCCCAGGAGAGCACCATCAGGGACAGGTGGCCCTTCTCACAGCTGGCTTCGTAGCCAGGCCCCTGTGGCCACACCAGCCAGGACCTCAGGCTGCCCACCTGTCAAATGGGCAGGAGGCGGCAGGAGACAGGGCAGCTCTGGATGCATCAAAGGCTTCCTTTGGTTCTTTCAACCCTGACAAGTGGTGTGGGGTGGATCCTGCCCATGCTATCATGTCATTTGCCCTCAGGTCCCATTTTGTGTCCTAGTGTGCCCCAGGTGAGGAGGAGATGGGTGGCCTGGCTGCACTCCCAGAGCCCAGCAGGGCAGACAGCACTTTCTGGGAAGACAAAAGGAACCTTCCCAGAAGCCACGGCTCAGAGCCACATCTGGTCTACGTCGGGTCAGAGAAACGTGTGGGGAAGGAATGAGAGTGTTCACCATAAGACAGACAATAACCACATTTCCGGAGGGCTCAAGGCGCCTGGCACACTGGCCATGGGACAATTCACTGGGTGGTCCTAGAGGCATCCATCATCCCCTCCAAATGTCATCTTCAGAGAGCCAGACGGAATGTGCCTACAAGGGCTCTGGCTGGCCTGGTTGCCCTGCTGGGTCACTAACTTTGTGAGTGCCCCTGGGTGAGCCCCCATCTTTGGAGGCCTCTGTTTCCCCATATGTGGAGTGATGGGGAACCTCGGTTAGGGAAGGAGCCAGACTTCCTCTGGTGGGGAGGTGAGGCGTCAGGTGTGGAGCTGAGCTGGAGAAGGGGTGGGCTTGCTGTGACCCCGGCAGACAGGCTGGGGGGAAGAGCAGGGTCAGCTGGAGCTGTGGGCACGGGCCAATGAGGGGGAGGTGGACATGGTCCAGGGGTTCTCTAAGAATGTTCCTTAAGGGATGTGGGGGGGGCAGACCAAAGGTGCTCGCCCCTTTGAATTTTTGCTGTTCCCTTCGTCTTGGTTGGAATGCAGATCTGCTAGTCGGAGCTGTAGCAGCTGCACTGTGACTCTGAAGACACACGCCACACAGGTAGTACGCCGAAGCAGAAACAGAGGAGAATCCGGGGTCCCAGCTGACCACACGTCTGAAGAAGACAGCTGGAAGCTAATCTCTGTTATAAGTGTGGGTGTAAATCTTTAATCAAAGTTTTGCAAATTGAATCCAATAATATATAAATAGGTTAATATATTACAACCAAAGCAAATTTATGCCCCGTATGCAAGGTCGGTTTAGCATTAAAAAAGCAATCAGAGTAATTTACCACATTAACAAGCAAAACATGAAAAAAAAAAAAAAAACCCACAGGATCATCTCAATAGAAGCTAAAAAACCTTTTACAAAAGCCAGTGCCTATTTTTGGTAAAAACTCTCAGCACACTAGGAGTGGAGGGGAACTTCCTCTGGATTGAAGACATCTGCAAACACCCACCATTCTCAGGGAGTGGGGACGGGACATGGTAGGGGAAAAAGAAGGGAAGCTCATGGGGCTATGCACTATCTCACAGCGTCCTTTCAAGGGCCCTGCAGGGAACTGGGGTGTAGGAAGCTGCTGGCTCACCGGATACCCCCAGCCGGGAGCACAGGGGCTAGGGGCTCAGGCGGCAGGATCTCCTGCGCTCTGAGGACTGCTGTGTCTCCAGCTTCCAGCCTCACACCTGACACACACACACTTAGGCTTGAGAAGTTACCGGTGGCCAGCACTGTGACAGCTAGCTGTCACTGTGCCCCAAGTCCCTGCCTGGCTCTGTCTACACCCTGTCCATGTGTGTGAATATATGGACGGGACGAGGGTGGCAGAATGCAGCTTCCTGCACCCAGGATCCTAAGGAGGGACTTTCCTGGACCCTCCTGGACTCTGGCCTCCAGCCTTGCAGGGCCCCCTCCGGAGGATGGCATCCTTCCCCGCGGGAGCACACCGCGCACCCAGGCACAGTTTCTGCGCCCTCTGGACACTTCAGGTGTGCAGGATGGCTGCTCCTCCCGGCTGCCAGGCTTGGGGACAGCTCCTTGCGGAGGCTTGCTGGGGCAGCCTAAGCCCAGGGCCTGCCATTAGGAAGTGATTATTGCTGCACAATCAAGCTACCTTCTTCTGAATCCAGCCTTTTGTTCTCTTTTAAGCAACAAGCTAATAATGCATTTCCATTCTCCTCTGCCTGATTCCTTGGTCTCCCACTTGGCTCCAACAGATCTCAGACAGGGCGAAAACGCATGGTTAATTAAGATTTCCTTGCTCCCAGAGATAATCCACACACCATCCCTTCGAGGTAGGTAATGTTCATGTCCCCGTTGTGCAGATGAGGAAATTGAGACCCAGAAAGACGAGTGAACGGAAGGACCATGTGCATTCATATGCGGGCTCCTTGCCGTAGGACACCCAGCCTCCTACACAAAGGGCTGGGTGGGGTGGCAGGCCGGGGGTAGGGCAGCCCCTGGCGTGCTGGTGAGGAGGATGGACCCTCTGGGGGCCCCCTGTGCCCCGTTGGCTCCCATCTTAGCGGTGGGATCGCAGGCAGGATGTGGGTGGTATTCCAGCTGGATGGCAGGGTCTGGGTCTCCAAACCCCCTCCCCCTCAACCCCTCCACGTCTTATTGAGGGCTGGACACAGAAAGGGCTAAGGAGGTCTTGTTGAAAAACTGGTAGTTTTTCAACATTTCAACCTCCTCGTTTTGATTTTCAGGAGAGAAAGTGTCCGGCCTAGGTCCCCCTGTAGAGCCTGCTTGGCTGTGTTCCCGGCGTGCGCCAGGCCTCCCACACTGAGCAGTCCCACCCTGTGTGCTGGGGTCCGGGCGGCTGCAGTGGGCTGGAGAGCACGCTGGGCTGGGATGCAGTTGAGATGCTCCCCAGCCCATCTGGAGGAGCCCTCTCCTGGCCGGTGTTTGTGCCTCCGCCTCCGGCAGGGGAGGTTGCCAGGGCTGACTTTCCACTGTGAAAAGGAATGCTCTGGAAGGAAAGGGGTGGCCACGTGGACTGGAGCCCCGTTTCCCCGCCAAGCCCAAGCTGCTCTTCCTTCCAGCAATCCTCCCCGCGTCCTAGCCTTGTCTCCGGACAGCGCGGCTACGCTCTGCTCAGCAGATGCAAACAGCCCCACAGGCCACACTCGGTTCCTGACCCCAGGAGCACTGGGTGCAGCGGGGAAGCCGGGGAGCCCAGAAACAGCCACGTGTCCACGGCCAACACAGCAGCCATGACAATGGTCAGCGACAGTGTCCTTCTACAGTGCCAGGAAGCTTGTAAAGATAAGCTTATTGAACACCTGAGACATCCTTAGAGGCTATGTTAGTATCTTCTTTTATAGACAAGGAAACTGAACTCAGAGAGGTTAAGGAACCTCCCTAAGGTCACCCAGCTAAAAGAGAAGCAGGGTTTTGAACTATGTTGACTGGCCCCAGTTTGTCGGATGGTGTTTCTGGGTCGTTTCTGCTGTGACAGAGGGGAGAAGAGAGGCTGGGGGAGCCCAGCGGAGGCACCAAAGACAGGCCTGGCCTGGGAGAAGTCTGCCTGGGAGCCGTGAGAACACAGCTGGGTATTGAGGGATGAATAGGAGCTGGCCAAGAGGAAAAGGGAGAGGGCAATCAGGTCTCTATCCAGGTCTCTGCCCCAGGGTTGGGTGGTAATCAGGAGGGCTTCTAGTGGGAAATGCTTTGTGGGTGACACCTTCAGAATCCATCTCCATAGAGGCCTCGGGACAGACAGAGGTTGAAAACTCAGCCCTTCATCGAGGGCCCTCCAGTAAAGGTAGTTGAAAAGCACGCAGGCCTCCCTGTGAACCGGAGAGGTTTCTGGACCATGGAATTGGCAAAGGGCAGCAGAAAAGCAGGGCAGAAGGAAGACGCATTTCAAAGGAGGGTCAAGAATTTGCTGCTCAGGAAATATTTCTGGAAAAGTTCATTGGGGCATCCTGTGGAATCTCAAATATTCCAAGTTTCAGAGGAAGGAAGGTTTGTGTTCCCGGGATGTCGGCCCGTCTGGACTCTTCTTTCATGGGCGAGGCCAAGGCCTCCAGGGAGGAGCAAGGTCGGCACTGGGAAGGCGTGTTTGGGGGAGTGTGAGCGGGGTGGTGGTGCTGCGCCAGTGTCAGCCCCCACGTGGCAAACATTTGGGGCGGGCCTCCATCTGCCTGCCACTCACCCCTGCTTGGGCTGTGTCTACGTGGCTGCCCCCGGGATAGGCTTCATTCTTCAGGGAGCCCCAGGCAGCACGGAAAGGGTGACACCCAGGGAGCCTCACCCCCACTGACCCTGGACACGGTCCTCTGCAAGATGCTTTCTCATCTGCAGACCGCTAGGGGAGAAACCACTGCCGGGGAACTGGGACACAGCTCTCCTCTCCGTGCCAGACCTGCAGCTCTGTGCAGACACGCACGCGAAGGGGTGGGGACCAGGCTCCCGCAAGTCACAGCTAGCTGCCCTGGGGAGCATGAGGGTGCACAACTCAGTGAGGACACTCACTGAGGCTTGATACTCATCCCCTGGGTGCTGTGGTCTGGATACCTCCTCTTTCTGTCTTGACGTTCTGTTCCCAGTTTTGGAGCTGAGGAAACAGGCGTGCAGAGAGCCTGTGGCTGCAGGGACTGGGGGTGGCTTCGTGGGCGAGGCACTGGGGTGTGCTTAGAGATTCCGTTTTTTTCCCCCAACCCAGCCCAGCACCCCCTCGTTCTCTCCACCCCAAGGAAAGCCCTCTGCAGCCATGTCACAAAAGTGACGTCCCAGCAAATGAGACTGTGTGTGCATGCATGATTGTGCGTCTGTGCACATGTGGGTGTGCATGTGCACATGTGAGTATATATGTGAATGTGTGTGCATGCGAGTGTATGCATTGTGAGTGTGTGTGCACGCGTGGGCCCCTGTGCTCTGGGAGCTGGTATGCAGCTACCTGACTCCATGGGTGAGGAGGCCAGGCTTCCGGACCTGCGCAGTCCCGTGTGTGTGTAAATGGTGTTTCCTAGGACAAAATACTGACCAGGAGGACAGCCCACTTTTTCTTAATCTGGGTCCCAGGGGCGTCTCTCCTCTGAGCCTGGGTTGTAATGAAAGTTTTGTTTTTAAGTTTATATGTTTTGTTTTTCAAATTCTCATACAGGCCATGTGGCTGTTTGGGTGCAGGGTATTGTGGGTTTTAACATGCGTGTGGATTTGTGTGAGCGCACTACCCCGCTCCCCAGAGAACCCCTTCAGATGGCGCGGGGGACCCTGTCCGCGGCACTCACGTCCGCCCCCATGCCCACCCCACACCCACCCCACGCCGGCAGCTCTGTCCTCCGAGGGCATCATGTGAGTGGAATGAGACACGACAAATTTTTCACAGCAGCTTCCGTGAAGTTCACCCGAGAAGAAAGTGGGCCTCGGAGCGCAGCTTCCTTCACCATTGTGAGACCCTTGGGGCCATCCCCGTTCGTCACTGGTGGGCGATGGGGGACATGGTCTGGCTGGTTTTCCATTCACCCAGGGGAGGACATGTGCCTTGTTTCACGGGGGTGTCCTTCGCCCAGTGTGGCGAGTTGTCAGCCGCTGTTCCTCCAGATGCCCGCCAGCCCCTCTCCCACCACGCCTGAGACCTTCTGCTCTTCCCCAGGTCTCCAAAATGGTACTCACATCTTTCTTTTTTTCTTTTTATTTTTCTAAAGATTTATTTATTTTAGAGGCAGAGAGAATGAGAGCTCGTGCACACACAGGGAGGGGGGGCAGGGGCAGAGTGAGGAAGGGAAAGTCTCAAGCAGACTCCCAGCTGAGCAGGGAGCCCGACCTGGGCCTCAATCTCATGACCCTGAGATCACAACTGGAGCCAGGATGAAGAGCCGAACGCTTAACCAACTGAACCGCTAATTCTCTTTTTTTAAATTATACTTTTTATTGAGACGAATCTCATGTAACACAAGTCACCCTTTAAACTGTTGGAACATGTACAGTGTAATGGTTTTTAGTAAATTTTAGTGCATTCCCAGTGTTGGGCAGCCATCAGCAGTCTGCTTCCAGAACATTCGTCCCCACCCCAGAAAGAAATGTCATACCTGTGAGCCGCCACCCCAGCCTTCTCTCCCAGAGTCGGAGCCCCTTGTCTGCCTTCTGTCTCTGTGGATCTGCCTGGTGTGGACATTGCCAGTGGACGAGACCAGGGACACATGGCCTGTAGTGCCCGGCTTCTTCCTTGGAGCCCCACGTCCTCAAGGACGCAACCCGTGTCCTTCCAGTGGCTAAGAAGCGTTCCTTTGTACGGACGCATCACACTTAAAAGTTCTGTCTGTGGGTTGGTGCACACGCATATTGCTTTCCCCTCCTGGCTACGGGGAGTAATGTTGCATGAGCTCCCGCATGTCCCCGGGGACGAGGGATGTGAGCACCTTCTTGTGGGCTGGCTGGCCTTCCATTTGTCTTCTTTGGAGAAGTGTCCATTTGGATCCTTAGTTCATGTCAAAATTGGATTATTGGTCTTTTTATTGTTATAATCTAAGCACCAGACTCTGATCAGATACGTGATTAATAAATAGTCTGTCGCATTCTGTGTGGGGTTTTTTCTTTTTCACTTTCTTGGGAATATGCTTTGCAGTGGATGTCTTTAATTTTGATGAAGTCCAATTGATCTAGTCTTTCTTTTATTGCTTATGCTTTTGATTCTATAGCTAAGAAACTTGTCAAATCAGAGTTCACAAAGTCTTACACCTGTGTTTCCTCCCCAGGGTTCTATGGTCTTAGCCTTTACCTTAAAGTCTTCAGATTAATTTTGAATTAATTTTTATATATGGTGTGAGGTAGGGGTCCCAATTTATGATTTTTTTGCACATGGATATCCAATTATCCAGCCACCATTTATTTAAAAGACAGTTCTTTCCCCATTGAATGGTCTCACCAGATGTGTAGATCAGCCAGTCTCAGATGTGTGGGTGTGTGCCCCGGTCTGTGTCTATCGTGACGCCAGCCTTGCGGCATTCCGATGAAGCTAGCTTGTTAGTAGGTTTGGAAATCAGGAATGTGCATCCTCCAGCTTTGTTCTCCCTTTTCTGAGGTTCTTTGGCTATTTGGGCTCCCTTTCAATTTCAGATGAATTTTAGAATCAGCATATCCATCTCTGCAATTGGACTTTTGATAGGGATTGCACAGAAGCCGTAGCTCCGTCTGGGGAGTATTGCCTTTGGAACAAAATAACAAAGCCGTCCAGTCCAGGCACACACGATGTCTTCCTGTTTATTTAGTTCTGCTTTCTTTTCTTTCTTGGGGTTTCTCTACATAAGTTCATGTTACACATCAACCGAGACTTTTACTTCTTCCTTTGCAACTTGGAGCCTGTAATTTCCTTTCATTGCCTGACTAGAGCCTTCATACAACCTTGAATGGAAGTCTCCTGATCTTCAGGGAAGCAACCAGCCTATCACCATTAGGCGTGATGGTCACTGTGGGTGTTCTGTAGATGCCCTTTATCAGGTGGTAGAAGTTGCCTCCTGTGCCCAGTTTGTTGGGTATTATTCTCATGAAAGGGCGTTGGATTTTATAATCATTTTTTTTAACCTCTTTTGTTCTCTTTTGTTCATACTGGGTAATTTCTGTTGCTCTATTTCCAAATTCACCGGCTTCTTCTTCTGTCATTTCTCTCTGACCATCGAGCCCCTACAATGAGTTTAAAATTTTGATTCCTGTATTTTTCAGCCTTACTTTTTTCTTTTGGTTCCTCTTTACATCTTGTGTTTCTTGGCTGAGATTTAAAAAAAAATCGTTTCTTTCATTTCAGTCGTGTTCATGCTTTCTTCCTGGGTTAGTTTTATGATCCTGCCTTCAAGTTGTCATAAACAGTGCTGACATCTGAGTCTTCATGGCTTTCCTGTCTGTTGGTGGTCTTCTCCCACCAAGTTGAAGTTTTCCTGGTTCTTTGTATGCCAAGTACTTCTGGATTGTATCCTGGACATTTAGAGTATTATGTTATACGACTCTGGGTCTTGTTTAAATACTATGGAGAATGTCCATATTTTTGTAGTAACTGGGGATGGATCTAGCTGGGTCCAGCCCACCGTCTCCCCACAGTTCCTTTGGGTCGAGGTTTAATATCTTTAACATGGGCTCCGTTTCCAGTCGTGGACGTGACTTGTCCTGTGTGTACCACCCAGTGGCCAGTCTGGGTCTGGAGAGGTGGTCTCCACTCAGCCAAGTCCTCAGTCCTAGCACACTGTCTACACAGATGCACACATGGGCAGCTCAGGAGTGGGCCTGGGGCTTCAGGAACAGCCCCTGGTGTCAGGATCCAAGCTCCTTTCTCTTTATGATGACTCTGGGGGCTTTCTGGTTCTCAGAGGTCCCCTCTTCAGTCTGGGTTTGGCTGACCTGCTCCACATCTCCTGGACCTGAGTGCAGGCCAGACGGTGGGAGGACAGGACACCAAGCAATCAGCTTTGTCCCTTGCTCCAGAGACTTGGGCTCCTTGGACTGGGAGAGGGAGGTGTGAACACCTGTGGGCTCCTGAGGACTTGTTGTTAGTGCAGTGGATCCTGTCGCCTGGGAGACAGCAGGAAACAGCACAGATGGGGGTCTGGTGCCTGGTGCTCTCCCCTCTGCAGCCCCCCTTCTCCCTCCACTGCCCTCAGCCAGGTGCTCAACCCCAGGAGCTGCTCCTTCCCGGACTGAAAACTCCCTACCTTCCTGTCCCCTCTCCTTTCCTCCCTCAGCCCAGCCTGCGGGGCTTCTGAGACAGGCCGAGCTTCTGACTCTTTCCAGAGGGAGCAGTTCCCTGCCTCCCCACCCCTCACAAATCCTCTCTCCCCTCCTCTCCCTCCAACCTATCCACTTGTTCTTTCCCTGCGCCGCCCATGCCCGCATGGCACTCAGTCACACATGACCACAGCTCACACTCTCTGTCTCTGTCACTTCTCAGGGTCTGCGGTCTTTACCAAAGAACACTTAGAAAACCAAGGCTCAGAGAATCTAAGGGAGTGACTCACAACGGCAGAGCTGGGTTTGCAAGCCGCACCCGCCAGACTCTGCCTTCCTTGCCCTTTGCACCAGAAAGCTCCAGGAAGTCGGGCCTGAGCAGCTGGGAAGAGCTGTGTGTTATCCTTCTCACTCCCTCCACCAGCTGGGTGTTGACACACACGTCACCAAGCCCAGGACCCCAGGTGACTATGCGGACGCCTGCCCCCACCCGGCCCCCAGCTGAGCTCCCAGGAGAGTGAGCTCCAATGTGTGCTCTGATAGATGAAGTTCAGGGGTCCGATTGCTAATACGACTCTAAACAAGTCACTGGCCACGCAATGTAAGAGCAGCTGGTAAAGAAGAAATGAAATATGAAACGGGAAGAAGGAAAAAAGGTAAGATAAGCCTTAGTTAATCCTTCAAGGAATCTCTCCTCTACTGACTGACACCAAGGTCCCAGGACAGAAGGAGGCAAGATTTTCTGTGCAGTCATTCAACATGAGTTGGAAAAGAATTTGGATACGTGGTCAAACCTGTAGGTTATAAGAAGGTAAAAATGGTGAGAGGAAGAACAGGGCCAGTGGGAAAATCCATAGTGAGTTCCATGTGGACAGCACAGTTGTGGGCCTGAAGGAGAAGGGACAGACAGGCACCCAGCCAGTCCTGAAACCTCCGTATATTCTGAAGAGTGTAGTGAAAGACCTACTTGTGGAAAACACAACACAGAAGAGAAGCAGGGAGCTTCTCTCCTTCTCAAGCAGAGGAGGCTGTGGGCTCAAGCACCAGGCAAAGACCCCCTCCACGGCAGGCGGGGAGGACAGGCAGCAGAAGCACGCTCTGTGCTCGCAGCTGGCTGGGAGACCCTCAGGGCAGGGGTGAATCCTCAGCCGGCTCCTGACCTTGAACAGAGAGGAGGGTGGGGACCACCACATCAGGATGGCTTGTAATGCTCAGGATCCGTGGACTTGGAGCCTTTGGGAGCTCTGCCCACTTCCAACCTGGGGTCTCGGATGATTCATCCAGAACACTGACAACTCATGCATCTTCCCACCCTTCTCAGATTGGAGTTAGCTGGATGCAGTCAGCCATACAGTGCAAGGGAAATGCTGAGGGTCAGGGAGCACTGGCTCCCTTCCAGCGATTTCTGAAGGACTGTGCTCATTGAGATTACAGAATTCCACAATCAAAGAAGTGAAAGTCACTTGGAGGGTCTTTCTGAGGTAGCAGCAAGGATGCCATTAAGATTCCAGGACCAGGAGCCTGGCTGCCTGGTTCTAGCCCTTCAGTCATTCACTCACCTGTCCATTCATTAAGTCATTCACTTATCAGACATTTGCCAACTTCCTCCAGATGCCAAGCTCAGAAACGTGACGGACCCAAGATGCAGAGATGTGAAGGCTGTGTGCTCCTCATGGACTGGCTTGGGCTTTACCCATATGAGCCCTTCCAGTCCTCTGTGGCTTCCTAGGGGGCACCCCTAACACAGCAGGAAAAGAAGAGGCTCAGAAGGAAGTAGTGTTGCCTGGGACGCATGGCAGCCCCCAGCAGGCCAGGGCTAGATCCAGGTCTGCCCACCTGCAAATCTTTCTTCCACTCCCCATGCTGCTTCACCCACACCCTCCACCCAGTTGTGAGGTCCAGGAGCTGGGAACCTCTTCTGAGCTTGCTACCTGTCTTCTCCTGCTAGGGGCAACCTGGATAGGTGGGATGAGAGGGTCTTGGTTTGTGGGAGGAGCCAATTCTCAGGTCTGCTTCTGAGACTAGGGTCATCGGGGAGCAGGTCCAGACCCAACTTCTCAGGACCAAGCCATGCCATGATTCCCAGGTGTCCACACCCTTGGCCATGGCCCTCTGGATTCTGGGAAGAATGTTCCAGAGACCCAGGAAAGGCGTGCTCATGGCTAAGACTGTCCGTTTCTTTATTGACTTTAGTCTGGCACCCTTAGGACAATCTTCCTTCTTGGGGCTTCATGGGATCCAAACAGGGAAAACAAAACACCCTGTTTATGGAAAATATTGATGCTTTGCTAGGTAAAAATCTCACAAAATATTCAGTCTTGCTGGGTATTGGCAAAATTGGCTGTGTGTCTGCCATGGCATCTTCCCTCCCCCACTTGGAGAGTGCTGCTATTTCTCAGTCTCCTAACTGTAGACACTATTCCTAGCTTCCTTCTATGGAAGAGGGGTATTTTTCTTCTTTTCCCTCCCTTCTACATCCTCTCCCAGAAGTTGCAGCACAGTTTTGGTTTAGTCAGTGTTCAGTGTTGTTGGTGTGATGACCTAGTAAATGCTTCTCACCTATGGACACGCAATAGACCATGATTATATTGACTTTCCAGCCTTCTCGCTTGCCTGGAGTTGGCATTTGCTTGTATTTTTCATTTGCTTGCTTTTTCATGTACTACTTATCACTAACTTATCCCTAAACTCCCTACACTGTGGCCAAGTGCATCAAGTTACCTACTGGTCCTTTTTTAAAGCCTCTTCCCTGGGGCCTTCTACCTACAGATCCCCCCTGGCTAGGTTGCCCCTCAGGTCTGCTGCACTGCAAGTTTCTGCAACTGTCTTTGCTCCCCTCTTGAACTGGCTCTGCTGCTTCCTGGGTCCCATGTCTCCCTCATCCATGGGAGTCAGTTAAGGTTAGTGGTTTTTGAACCTGAGTGCCCGGGGCCAATTTCTAGCTCTTCTGTTTTGTTCAGACCCACCAGCCACTTGCCCTGGCCCCACCCTCCCTGGGTGCTTGTTAAGACAGTACCATCTCTGCAGGTGGACTGCATTTGGAAGGTCCTGACAGAGAAGTTGTTCAGCTGAGAACAGGAAAGAGGAAAGTCTGTGTAGTCAGGTGTGTGGAGATGCATCATGAGAGATGAGACTTGAACAGATGGGTGGGCCCTGACTGCAGCCCAGCTTAAGGCCACAGGGAGGCTCTGGGCTGGGCCTTCCCTATCCCTCTAGGGCTCCCCAGGACCGCCTCCCCATGGAGCCTCTGGGAGCAGGGCCAGGGACCAGGGCTGGGCATTAGGCAAGGGGATAATGAGGAAAGGGAGGCTATTACTTCCTCATCTTTTTTCAGGGCCGACTTCCGCTGAGGACCATGGCTGTGCTGGCAAGGGCTCTGAGGCACAGCAAAGGCCCTACTCCCCCTCCTTTTCTCTGGAGAAGGCACATTCCCTGGCAGCCGTGGGTCCAAACCCAACTTGAGGTGTTAAGCAAGCTGAAATGAGAGCTACAGACCCCACAGAGAAGACACCATGACCGGTTAAGCGTCTGCCTTCAGCTCGGGTCATGATCCCAGTGTCCTGGGATTGAGGGCCGCATCAGACTCCTTGCTTAGTGGAGAATCTGCTTCTCCCTCTCCCTCTGCCTGCCTCTCTCTCCCTCTATCAAATGAATAAAAATAAAATCTTTAAAAAAATACAAATAATGGGAACTGTTCTGGAAAACTTAAGTCAAAGAGGAATGTCCTGGAAGCAGATCAAGACATTAACAGAAGCCAGGGAGATGCTAAGGATCCCCACTTGGAAGAGGGTGGGAGGGCGGGGCTGGAGTGGGACCTCGGGGCTGGAAGTGACTCAGTGTGACTTCAGAGACAGTTTCACTACAAGCGCACTGTGCTTTGTAGATCCGGGAGTACCATCCTAAGAGAGCAGCAGGTAACTTGGCTTGGGTCTTGTGAGCCCTCTCTGCCAGGCAGGGAAGGGGAGGTCCCTGACCCATACTTCACCAAGGTAGTGGCCAATGGCAAGGAAGAGTCACCAGGTAAAGTCTGGCCTGAACTGTGGGCTGGATGCTGGACAGGCAGGACAGGGGTATCCAGCCCAGCTCACATCCCTGCCCAGATGGGAGTGCCTCGCTCAAGGACGCAGGGGGCTTGGGGTCAGGCAGCACCAAGGACAAGCCCATGAGATGGCTCAGAGCATCCCTGTCCCAATGTGCTATTGGAGGAATTGAGAACAACACTTGAGGCAAACCAGATGTTGGGATCTGTGTCAGGTGGGTACCAGGAGGAAGTGAGCCAGACTGGAGGACTGGCTGTGCGCTCTCACCATATGGCAGGTTCCAACCCCAGTGCAGTATGGCTTGTGGGGTACTAAGGTACGTGACCTCTGTCTCTAGTCAGATTGTTGGGATCACATCAAAATAGAAACTACAGCACGGCAAAGGAAATAATCAACAAAACAAAAAGGCAGCATACTGAATGGGAGAAGATATTTACAATGGATATATCCAGAGAGAGTTAATATCCAAAACACATAAAGAGCTGATACAACTTGACACCCCCAAAATAAATAATCATTTTTTAACAAATTAAAAAATGGGCAGAAGGCATCAAACAGACGTTTCTCCAAAGAAGACATCCAGATGGCCAGCAGACATATAAACAAGTGCTCAACATCCCTCAGCATCAGGGAAAAACAAATCAAAACCACAATGAGATACCACCTCACACCAGTCAGAATGGCTAAAATAAAAAACATATGAAACAACAAATGTTGGTGAGGATGTGGAGAAAGTGGAACCCTCGTGCAATGTTGGTGGGAATGCAAGCTGGTGCAACCACTCTGGAAAACAGTACGAAGTTTCCTCAAAACATTAAAAATAGAACAGCCCTATGACCCAGCAATTTACTACTGAGTATGCAAAGAACATTAACACGCTAATTTGAAAAGACACATGCACCCCTATATTTATAGCAGCATTATCTGCAATAGCCAAGATAAGGGAAGAGCCCAGATGTCCATCAACAGATGAATGGATAAAGAAGATGTGGTATACACACACACACACACACACACACACGCGCGCGCACACACACACACAATGGAATACTAGGCAGATTGGATAAAACGACAGGACCCGTCCATATGTTGTCTACAGGAGACCCATTTCAAACCTAAGGATACACCCAGATTGAAAGTGAGGGGATGGAGAAACATCTTTCATGCCAATGGGCCTCAAAAGAAGGCCGGGGTAGCGATTCTCATATCAGATAAATTAGATTTTAAACTAAAGACTGTAGTCAGAGATACAGGTGGACACTGCATCATTCTTAAAGGGACTATCCACCAAGATGATCTAACAATTGTAAATATCTATGCCCCCAATATGGGAGCAGCCAATTACATAAGAAAACTATTAATCAAGATAAAGAGTCATATTGATATGAATACATTGATAGTAGGAGATCTTAACACGCCTCTCTCAGTAATAGACAGATCATCCATGCAGAAAATCAATAAA
>PISX010010590.1:0-41157 GCA_004024625.1 Mellivora capensis
TAGAGATCCTGACATCCCATTGGTGTCTTCTGCCCCCGTAGAGATCCTGACGAGTAGAATTTTGATCTCAGGCTGATTTCATGAGTGATCGGAGTTCCGTGGTAGGTAATCAGCTCACTTTAGGGGACAGGTTGAACCAGAGCATCCTCCTAGTTCCCCGCCATCTTGTCTCGAGTCTCTAATATTTTTTATTAATTATTTTTATTAACATATAATGTATTATTTGCCCCAGGGATACAGGTCTATGAATCATCAGGCTTACACACTTCACAGCACTAACCATAGCACATACCCTCCCCAATGTCCATAACTCAACCACCCTCTCGACACACCCCCTCCCCCCAGCAACCCTCAGTTTGTTTCCTGAGATTAAGTATCTCTTATGGTTTGTCTCCCTCCTGATCCCATCTTATTTCATTTTTTCCTTCCCTACCACTCAAACCCCCCACTCTGCCTCTCAAATTCCTCATACCAGGGAGATCCTATGATAATTGTCTTTCTCTGATTGACTTATTTCACTCAGCATAATACCCTCTAGTTCCATCCACATCATTGCGAATGGCAAGATTTCATTTCTTTTGATGGCTGAATTGTATTCTATCATATATATGAACCACATCTTCTCTATCCATTCATCTGTTGATGGACATCTAGGTTCTTTCCATAGTTTGACTATTGTGGACATTGCCGCTATAAACATTCGGGTGCACGTGCCCCTTCGGATCACTACATTTCTATCTTTAGGGTAAATACCCAGTAGTGCGATTGTTGGGTTATAGGGTAGTTCTATTTTCAACTTTTTGAGGAACCTCCATGCTGTTTTCCACTGTGGCTGCACCAGCTTGCATTCCCAGCAACAGTGTAAGAGGGTTCCCCTTTCTCTGCATCCTCGCCAGCATCTGTCATTTCCTGACTCGTTAATTTTAGCTGTTCTGACTGGTGTGAGGTGGTATCTCATTGTGGTTCTGATTTGTGTTTCCCTGATGCTGAGTGATGTGGAGCACTTTTTCTTTCTTTCTTTCTTTCTTTCTTTCTTTCTTTCTTTCTTTCTTTCTTTCTTTCTTTCTTTCTTTCTTTTTTTTTAAGGTTTATTTATTTATTTGACAGAGAGAGATCACAAGTAGGCAGAGAGGCAGGCGGAAGCAGGCTCCCTGCAGAGCAGAGAGCCCTATGTGGGGCTCGATCCCAGGACCCTGGGATCATGACCTGAGCCGAAGGCAGAGGCTTAACCCACTGGGCCGCACAGGCGCCCCGCAGAGCACTTTTTCATGTGTCAGTTGGCCATCTGGATGTCTTCTTTGCAGAAATGTCTGGTCATGTCCTCTGCCCATTTCTTGATTGGATTATTTGTTCTTTGGGTGTTGAGTTTGATAAGTTCTTTATAGATTTTGGATACTAGCCCCTTATCTGATATGTCATTTATGAATATCTTTCTAATATTTTTATAACTCCTATTTGCTGATTAAAATGTGGAGCATACATATAAGTGTAGACCACCTGTAATCCTTCTCTGGGTGTTGACATATGGCTTCCATTCTATTTTCTAGGCATGCATATTTAGTGACTTCCTAAGGTTGTGAGATGCCTATTTTATTTTTATTTGTCATTATTTTTTTAATTGGGATTATTTTGTTAACTAAACCCCATGCATTTCTTTTTCTTTCTTTCTTTTTTTTTTTTTTTAAGATTTTTATTTATTTGACAGAGAGACAGTGAGAGAGGGAAGACAAGCAGGGGGAGTGGGAGAGGAGAAGCAGGTTCCCCACTGAGCAGGGAGCCCAGGACCCTGGAATCATGACCTGAGCTGAAGGCAGACGCATAATGACTGAGCCACCCAGACACCCCAACATTTCTTTTTTTTTTTTTTAATTAAGATTTTATGTATTTATTTGAGAGAGAGAGAGAGTGGGAACATGAGCAGGGTGAGTGGCAGAGGGAGAAGCAGGCTCCTTGCTGAGCAGGAAAACCAATGTGGGGCTTGATCCCAGGACTCCCAGATCATGACCTAAGCCGAAGGCAGACGCTTAATGACCGAGCCACCCAGGCACTGATGCCTTCTTCTTCTTCCTCTTCTTTTTATTTATTTATTTTTAAAGATTTTATTTATTTATTTGACAGGCAGAGATCACAAGTAGGCAGAGAGGCAGGCAGCGAGAGAGAGAGGGGGAAAGCAGCCTCCCCGCGGAGCAGAGAGCCTGATCCAGGGCTCCATTCCAGGACCCTGGGATCATGACCTGAGCCGAAGGCAGAGTCTTTAACTCACTGAGCCACACAGGCACCCCTTTCTTCTTTTTTTAAAAAGATTTTATTAGAGAGTGTGTGTACGCGTGAGTTGGGTGTGGGAGGGTGGGGGAATGGGGAGCCCAATGGAGAGGCAGAGGGGGAGGAAGAAGCAAATTCCCTGGTGAGCAGGGATCCTAATGTGGGGCTTGATCCCAGGACCCCGTGATCATGACCTGAGCCAAAAACAGACACCCAACCGACTGAGCCACCCGGGTGCTCCAAACCCCATGCAGTTCTGTAGAAGTCCCCTGCAGCCTTGCCACTGACAAGCTGAAAGCTAGAGCATTAAGATCCATACAGTGGGGGGGCTCCTGAGTGGCTCATTCGGTAGGTGTGTCTGCCTGCGGGTCAGGTCATGATACCTGGGTCATGGGATTGAGCCCTGCATTGGGCTCCTTGCTTGGTGGGAAGCCTGCTTCTCCCTCTTCCACTCTCCCAGCTTGTATTCCCACCCTCACTGTGTCTCTCTCTGTCAAATAAATAAAAATAAAATCTTTAAAAAAAAAAAAAGGAAGAAAAGATCCATATAATGGAACCTAGTAAGAACTATGTTATGAATGGGACCTTTTTGTTTGTTTGTTATCACATCAAGGCATTAAGATGCAAAATTTTTTCAAGCCAAAAGGATGGGAGGGAAGAAAAGGGGGGGGGTAGGAGAAAACCCAGACCATATTTTGCTCTATGTGAGAGACTAGTCAGGCAGTATTTATACGAAGGTTAATGGGCTAGCACTCTAACACATGTGTGATTAATACCAAGGAATTCTGTTCTTTCAGACTTCAGCAGGATGGTCATCAAAACACTTTATTGGGGTCCATATGCAAGCTGTGAGATATCATGGGTTTGTTTAATCCTGGCATGGAGCCAAAAGCTGATACCTTTATTCTCGGGAATAAAACCAAAGATAAGCTCAGAGCTTCTCAGCAGCCAAAGCCATCTGTCAATCAATCGGTCAGTAAATTTTTAAAAATTACAAAAGGGAAGTGCATGGGGTCATGGAGCTCTTGAACTGTGGAAGAGGGAAGGATTGGGAGGACGCTCAAGCTCTCGTAGTGCTGAACCCCGGAGAGGCTGGTCAGAGGGACCTTGTGCAAGGGTGTTGTGTAAGGGACGGTTTCACCAACAGAGGCAGGAAGTGCCCGGTTTGGCCACTGCTCGCACTGACTCTTGATGATAACAGCGGGCGTGCGGATGGGCTGGAGTTCTAGGAAGGCATAGATTTGTGGGAAACCTGCGCAACATGGTCTGAGTGTGACACTGGCTGGTGGTTTTGTTTGCGAGAGATTCAACAGGAAAGAGCATGTTGGTTGCTGTGGCTTGGTGGTTGTGCTTTTGTGTCAAGAATCTCATTTAACAGCCTTGATGTTGGAGGTAGAGGTGATTAGTGCCACTTTACAGATGAAATTGAGGCTCGGGGAGATTCAGTCACTTAATCAGGGTCACAGAGCCAATTAAGAGGCAGGACTTGAATTCAGGTCCATCTTGTCCTTTTCAACTGCAGGCTGTTGGGGAAGGGGGAAGTGCCTGAGCCTGCGGGGGTGGAGTTGGGCCTGTTCCCTAACGCCACCTCATCCAGTCCTCGCTGTCACTTGGGTGATCCCGAGTATCTTCCCATTCTGCAGAGGAGGGTCATTACCCAAGGGCACCCGTAGTAAGGGCTGGAGCGGCGGAGCAGGGACTCCTGGCCTGGGTTTGGCGGCAGCTGGGGCTGGCAGGTGCGGGGAGCTTCAATGCTCAAGAATTCAGTAGAATTACATGCAAACACGTGTTCCTGTTCGCATTTTTCTGGGTGAGAAGAGAGAGGATACCTTTCATGGAGTTTCAAAAACCAACACAAGAACAGAAAAATCCCAGACATTTGAGCTTAAGGAAGGAGTCCTAGAAACAGTTCGTACTGACTGAGCCCCATGTGGGTCCCTGTCACCCAGCAAGGCTTGGATGACCTGTTATTCTGGTGGGGTTTGGGTGCGTATCCCCCCCATCATACAGGCTGCTCGGATAGTAAGTGGATTTGCCTAATGACCATTTTGCTTCTTTTCCACATTGCCTTTCGTGGCTGGGGCTGGACTTTTCTAGCAGTTAGGGGTTTTTTTTTTTTTTTTTTGCCTGTGGCGCTGAGAATTATTGAAAGGCAGAACAAGAGGCAGTCCTGCAAGAGGTCTGTGCCTGTGTCTGGGTCACGTCTGTTCCCTGACCGCTGGGAACACATCTAGTTGGTTGGTGGTTGGTTAAATGAAACAGTAAATGAATGAATGAATGAATGAGTGAGTGAGTGAGAGAAAGAAATACCTCATCTCACTGTTCTGGGTTGCAGGACATTAATCATCTCTGATGGCTTTTTTCCAGGGTCACTGTAGTGTTAGAAGTTCCTGGGGAGTACTGGCCAGGCATGACTGGAGTTACCCTGGGCGCCGCAGAGGCCACATCCTTCCTTCCTGGCAGGAGGTGGTGTGAGAGTTGGCAGTGTCCCCGTACGTGGCTCTCTCCCATGGTGTGGAGCCTCCCGCAGCAGAGTGTAGGCCTGTCTCCTGGAGGCCCAGCCCTATGTTGCTACCCCCAGTATCTTGTACCCTAAAGTCTCTGACCCTCTCTTTTTTTTTTTTTTTTAAAGATTTTATTTATTTGTCAGAGATGGAGAGCTATGGAGAGCACAAGCAGGGGGAATGGCAGGCACAGGGAGAAGCAGGCTCCCCGCTGAGCCAGGAGCCCGATATGGGACCCGATCCCAGGACGCTGGTACTGTGACCTGAGCCAAAGGCAGCTGCTTAACTGACTAAGCCACCCAGGTGTCCCTATCCATGGCCCCCTTCTTGACCTGCTATGGTTTCTTGCATCCAGATGTGGCCCATCCCCCAAATATAGCCCAGTGGTGGGGCCCCGTTAAGAGCCATGTTATCAGCGGCCGCATCTTCCGTCTGAGAAAATGTGCTCAGTTGAAGTCACTTGCCCAAAGCCGTAGCTAGCGAAAGGTGGCCCGGGAACCTGGGTCCAGCCCTGCATCACTGCATCCGTATATTTACATTGCCGGGAAGTCTCTGGAAGGTCTGCCACAAGCTGGAGACTCATGGAAACACTGAGGCCACTCCTCCCTCCTCTGGCTGGAGAGCGGCTCTGGCCCAGCGGGTATGGCTGCGGTTTTCTTTCCCATTGGGGGGGCCCCACTGCACGGTGCCTGCCTCTGCCAAGTGAAGTTGGAGGGACGTTGCAAGCAAGCAGGGCCAGGGCCTGGAAGTAGGGAGGAGATTCCAGGAATGTCTGCTGTGCTTGGTGAGCCTCTTGCCCTTCCCCACCTACTTGCTTCCATCATCTCAGGAAGAAACAGCATCTTTGCACATGTGATAGGCCAGGGTAAGTGAGAAATAGTGAGGATCGGTGAGAGCCAGAGAGGGGGGCCTGGCTTGGCACCAGTGGCACTTTGCAGTCTTCTTGTCCTTCTCTAGCCTCTGTGCTGGGCTGGGAGCCCTTTGAGGGCCTGGGTCTGGTTGTTCTCTGGGGCCTGCTACCTACTGGGTGTGTGATGAGTGAAGGAATGCATGTGTAAATGAATGACGGGGGGAGTTAGGACACCTTTCCAGTGCAGGACTTGCCACTAAATAATCTGTGGCCTTGGTCAGTCCCATCCCCTTTCTGGGCCTGGATTTCTGCACCTGAGCTGGTCTTCAAGGCACCGGTGTTCTGGTGTTCCAAGCCAGCGAGGGCCCTGGCCTCTAGAAGATGGAGGAGAGGCAAGGGATGGGTGCTGGGATTCCACGAGGGCTCAGCCGGCTTGGATGTGGGCAGAGGGGTCCTCTTAGACTGCTGGTTATGGAGCTTAGGAAGTGGGGAGCTGGCAGGTGGGGACAGAGGAGGAGAGCAGGCCAGAGGAGCAGGGAGGGAGCAGGTCTGGTGGTAAATGCTGTTTGTGGCAGCTGTGGGTTTCCACGGCAACTTCTTTTTTCCCCCCTGAAAAATGCCCAGCAGCAGCTGTGAATTATAGAGCCTCCTGTGCCGGTTGGGGTCAAATTAGGGGAGTGTAGTGGACAGGCTCTGGGGCAGGAGGAGGAGAGGCCGGCGAGCCAGGGCATTGGGTGCTGCCTGATCCTGCCAGGACTGGGGTTAAGTCCTGGGCTTTGTGCCCCCCCTCATTGTTACTTTGCCTTGTGTCTTCTGCAGATCATGATCGAGTTCTGTCCTGGGGGAGCCGTGGACGCCATCATGCTGGGTGAGTCTTCCTTGATCCAGTGCAGTGGTGCTGGGGTGGGCTCTGGGGCCCTAGGCTGGGACTGATGTCTTTCATTCCCTTCTCCCCAGCAAGTCACATGCCTGTTTGAGTACCTTTATGCTCCGTCCCCTTTTGGAAGCAAGGGATCGGTTCTTGGAGAGAATGCAGGTGCTCATTAGAAAACCAGCTCTTCCTGTTCGAAAAGAAGGCCTTGTGTCCTTGAGCTGGTCACTTATCCCCCTCAAGCCTTGTTGGCCATAAGATGGGTGTGATGCCTCCTTTGCCCCACTCCGCAGCACCCTTAGGAGGTGAAAATGAGACACCTGAGGGAGGTTCTTTGAAAAATGGGGCTCCCCTCCCATTTTGTAAGAGCTTAATGGGGATGTTACTGGGTTTTGATATCCCAGACAAGCTTAACAGTTGTGAATAGTCGCCGTGTGACAGAGACTGTGGTGTACAGTCTCTTTTTGTGTACAGGATCCAAGTGTTTGTTTTATTCCTGACTAGGCTGACACTTTAGAGGGGTTAAGGGGCTGGCTGAGAGTCCCACAGCAGGGCTGAGATGGGAGCCTGGGTCTTACCGGCCTCGTGGGCAGTGAATGAGGAGAGGCCGGGGTTCTGGGTCCCCAGAACATTGAGAGGCAGGCCCAGGCTTGTGAGGCGGCTCTGGAGAGGGGAGGTTTTCTATATAACATAGCACCGTTCAGCCACTCTTTTGTTATATTTCCCCCGAGTTCATCTCAGGAATCTCCTGGGTTTGTGGCAGCCCTTCCCAGAGTTATGGAAATGCTGGCCTTCCTTGCAGGGCCCCTTACCACTCCCAGGGGTCTTGGGGAGGTGGTGACGGTGGGTGACTGGATGTGAGTCCTTATGATTTGGGCTTTGGCTGTTCCTTCTCTCAGCAGAGACTGCCTTTGAAGATTTTCATTGTTCTAGGTAGAATTTAACAAAATATAAATGGTGGTCTTGTATGAGTTGAGACTCTATGTTTATAAGGTGATCAAAGAATGTTTAAATTGGTTTAGTGGGGAGAAAAGGTGGGAGATGTGGGGGAGGGAATTTATTTGCACAAATAACTAAAAAGTTCAAGGGTTTCTGGCTTCAGGCATAGGTTGATCTAGGAGCTCTTTTTTGGTTGTTTATTTTGTGTGTGTTGGGTGGGGGTTAACGTTCTCGGAAGAACTTGGTTTCTTTCTCCAACTCTTGGCCCCACTTTCCTCTGTGTTGGTCCCATTCTCATGATGGCTTTCTGTTCATGGTGACAAGGTGGCTGTAGGAGCTCCAGCAATCATATCTGGATTCTAAACAGTAGGATAGAAGAAGGGAGGGTGGGCCAACTTGACAAACACATACCCCATTTCCACTTTTTTACAGGAGCTGTTACAGAAGCCCCACATGACACTTCCATTTACATCTCATTGGCCAGATCATAACAGCACATAGCTGGAAGAGAGGCTGGGAAATGTGGTCTTCTTGCTGGGTGGCCATGTGTTCAGATACTAAAAAAGAAGGGCGGAATGGGAGCCATGTACCAGCTTCGGCCTCTCCAGGTGTACAGCTTAGCTCAGTGAGGCCTGCGGGAGAATGTCAGAGATGGAAGAGGTGTTTATACATACCAAGTCTTTGACCTCATTCATAAGTGGAGCAGGACCCACTAATTATGAATGAGCTGTGGCTCAGCCTGCAGGCTCTTTCACTCTCTTGCTCCCTGTTTCAGTTCTCCTGGTGGATCTGACTGCTCCAGCCCCGGGTGGTTTTTTCCCTGTTGGTGGCAGCGGTTAAAGGAACATTGCCACCAGCATTTTAGAAGTCAAGGTGGAAGAAGAGAAGGTGGGATGGGGAGACCTGACAAGATGGGACCCGGCCCTGGTTGCAGCTGTGTGATGAGGAGTGGACTCTCCCACAGATGCCTGCCCTGCTTAGAGGGACTTTCTGCCCTTAGTATCTCTCCGTCACCCTGCAGAGTCACAGAGAGTGATGAGCCTGGGCTTGGGCTCCAAGAGACCAGGGGTTCATTCTAGGTTCCTCTGCGGGGTAGCTGTGGGGCGCTGGGCTGGCCCCTTTGCTAGATGAGGGGAATACGCACGATGTGTCACTGTATGGCCCCTGTAGTTAGCAACACCCAGGCCTTGCTTTGCCAGCTCTTAAACATTTGGCTCTCAGTCTTCCTCGGGAGGAGGAGGGTTTGTGGTGGGGACTGGCTGGGGTTTCAAACAGGCGTAGGATTCATCTGCAGTGTTGCAGATTTTTTTAATAGGAAGAAAATATTCATGTATTGCTGTGTAATCAAAAATTAATCTGAAGAATTTATCTGTATGATTCCAATTATGTGACATTCTAGAGGAGGCAAGACAATGGGGACAGAAATCAAAGTAATGACCCCTCAGGGGCTGGGGATGGGGGTGAAGTGTTGATCACACACAGATTTGGGCGAGTGATGGAAACATTCTGTATCTGAATCCTGGTGGTGGTTACGTGACTAGATATGTTTGTCCAAATTCGTAGAATTGTACATCGAAACAAAAATGAATTTTACTGTTGATGAATTATATCACTACAGATTGGGCTTAAAAAAGGTCTATCTACCCTACCATATTGGGTCACTGTGAAGACTAAATCAAAGAATGCATCAAGTCCCTAGCTCCATGCCTGGTACATTGGTAAAGGCTCAGAAAATGGTGACCCTGGGGCCATCACCATCATCAGCACCCCACCACCACTGTGCTTATCTGATTTCATTTATATAGAGAAATCAGCCACGAGCAAGTCACATTTTGACATCTAAAAAAATTGCAGGGAATCTAGCATAATCTCAGGACCAGCGTAACAATAATTCCCTCTTCCTGACTGTCCTTTGTACTGAGGAGTGACCATGCCTTATGGCTGGAGCCCTGCCTACCTCGCTTGTCAGCATCCCATTTTACAGATTAGGTGAAGGCCCAGATGTGTGGAGCACTTTGGAGAAACCGTACAGCTAATAAGGGGCAGTGCCTCGGTTCAGGCTCAGACTGGGTGGTCCTGATGCGGCCCCCCACAGGCCTGAGTCTGTCCCTGGTTTGTGGGGGACATGGGAGTTAAGGATGACGCCGCAGGGAGGGACAGGGGTTATATAGACCTCAGAGAGGGACACGTGGTAGGGTCTGGGGCCAGGCTTCCCAGGGCAATGCTGCTGGCTTCTCCAGCCTGTCGGGTGTATTTTCCCCAAGCCTGTGGGATCCGTCCTGGAGGATTTCTGGCCAGACGTGGTAGTGGGAGGAGACAGAAGGGGAGTGCTCTTTTAGTCAGGGAGAGGTCTGACAGCAGTGCCCTGGCTGGCTGGCCCTGGAGCCTGCGGCCTGAGGACCCCACAGGCAGAGCAGTGGAGTCTCACTTCAGCACAGGTGGCTTGATGGAAACAAGCACTAAGTAATCACGACGGCCAGCAGGTCAGTGAGCACAGGGTGTGGACCTCGAGAGTCTTCTCATGCCCTCCCTCTCTCTCCACCCACTCAGTCCCCCTTCTGTTGTTCCCTCCTCCCTCAGCCATTGGGTGGGGAATGCTTCTTCTCCGAAGCCTTGGCTGGATCACCATGACGGCCCCCGGCTGAGCTCCCCAGCTGCTCTTGCTCCCCTGCAAGCTCTTCCCTCAACCGCACTAAGGAGAATTTCTTAAATGCAAGAATCAGATTGTCTCTGCCTGCTTAGAAAGCCTCTCCTGGACTGCCCATCGCATTTCAATTAAAGCGTAGCCTTCAGAGATCACCTTGGAGGTTCTGCACAATCAGGCCCTTCT
The DNA here is from genome assembly GCA_004024625.1 of Mellivora capensis. Taxonomy (NCBI): domain Eukaryota; kingdom Metazoa; phylum Chordata; class Mammalia; order Carnivora; family Mustelidae; genus Mellivora; species Mellivora capensis. The sequence continues at coordinate 10,257 of PISX010010590.1, forward strand.
GACCTCTGACCTCAATTCACTTTCCCCTTCAGTCAAAAAGGGTCCTTTGCATGTGCAGTGCCCCTTGTGTGGAAAACTCTTTGTGGCCCCCACCCGCTCAGAGAAGAGCCCTAAGGGTCTCTAAGCGGACACCTGGATGTGCCGCTATGCGTGTGTCTCCCCGACCAGCACACAGAGGCTCTCGATGACAGCCTTCCCACCAGCCCTTCACCTCCCAACTCCACCACAAGCCAGCACACATTTCTTCAACACCAGCCAGTGTCAGCCTCCAGGCCTTTGCTTCTGCTGCTTCCTTGACCTGGAATGCCCTGGAATGACTTGGAATGCCCTAGCCTCACCTTTCCGCCTCTCAAACATCTGTTCTTCCTACAAGACACAGCTTGAATGCCCTTACTTCGGGACCCCACTCATTCCCAGGCAGGAGGGCTTGCTGCCCATCCTGCCCGTCCCCAGTCCCCATCCAAATCCCACTCTGTTCCGAGCTTGGCTCACTGTTCCCGTGCCCCTCTCAGTGTCCCTGCGCCAAGCGTGGAGCCTGACACAGTTTCCCTCACTGCCCGGTTGCAGAAGGGATCTTGCCTCTTGGAAGGGTTTCATTTATGAACCTGAGCTCTGAAGCAGGCTGGCTGGCTTGAATCTGAGATCTGTGAATTTCTACCTATGTGACCTTGAGCAAGTGTGTTGATCTCTCTGAACCTTGGCTTCTTCATCTGTCAACCGAGGTAATGACCATGCCTGCTCCATAGGGTGACAATGAGGACAAAATAGGTAACATGGGAAGTGCTTGGAAGTGAACTTGGTACATGGCCAGTGCTCCATGATGCTTGCTGCTTTTGTATTTCTTGGACCTGGCACGAGCCTGACATTCAGCGTGCCTGCAGTGAGTGTGTGCTAAATTGACAATGGTTCTCCTCTCTTTCCAGAGCTAGACAGAGGCCTCACCGAGCCCCAGATTCAGGTGGTTTGCCGCCAGATGCTAGAAGCCCTCAACTTTCTGCACGGCAAGAAGATCATTCACCGGGACCTGAAAGCTGGCAATGTGCTGATGACCCTCGAGGGAGACATCAGGCTGGGTAAGGGGTGTCTGTGGGTGAGGATGGGAAGGCAGACCCCACAGTGCCTGCTGGGGGTCGTCAGCCCGGCGTCTGTGGGCAGGAGGGAGTGTGTGTGAGATCCTCACTCCCATGGTGGCCCAGGCTGTTTTACCTGCCCTGGGCCACAGGAGCAGACTGTTCCCATTGGCTCGGTCTGACCCACTGGTTCTCAACTGAGGGTGATTGTGTCCCCCAGGATGTTTGGCAGTGTCTACAGCCATCTTTGTTTGTCATATCTAGGGCCAGGGGAGACTCCTGGCGTCTGGTATGTAGGGGCAAGTGATGCTTGATGTCCTGCAGTGCACAGGACAGCCCCTTGCCACATGGGGATCCTGCCGGTGAGGCTGGCTTGCGAGGCTGGCTTGCACTGTGGGAGGCGCTGGTCTGACCCTTTTGGTCCTGCTAATGATCAAGAGAATTTGAGTGAGCGCGATGGACAGAGGGATGAGTCCGCGTCCATTCACAGATAGAAAATAGTACATCAGACTTGAGCTTTTTAAAATAAATATAAAATGTATCATCTTAGCTTTGAAGTACACAGGGGCATTAAGTACATTCACGCTGTTGGGCAGCCATCACCAACATCGGTCTCCAGAAACTTTCCATCATCCTAAACAGAAACACTGTCCCCATTAAACGCTCAGCCCCACCCAAGCCCCAGCCCCTGGCAGCCTCCATTCTGCTTTCTGTGTCAGATTTTGACTGCTCTGGGGACCTCATGTAAGTGCAGTCATTTGTGCTTTAGTGTCTGGTGTATTTCACTCTGCATCCTCTCCTCAGGGCTCATCCCTGTTGTAGCAGGTGTCAGAAGTTTTGTGTTTCTCATACTTTAAAAAATTTTTTTTAAAATTTTTATTTATTTACTTGAGAGAGAGTGAGAATGATAAAGGTCACGGAGGGAGAGGGAGAAGCTGACATGCTGCTGAGTGGGGAGCCCCATGTGGGGCTCCATCCCAGAACCCTGAGATCATGACCCGAGCCAAAGGCAGATGCTTAACCGACTGAGCCACCCAGGCATCCCTATACTTTTTTTTTTTTTTTTTACCAAAATAACACACACATGCTTCCTGCTCCCACCACCACCTTTCTCCATCCATTTCCAGGGATGACTCTTTTAACTCTTTTCATGTTTCCTCTTGCATTGATAAATAATGTGCTTGTCATGTTTTTTCTTAAGTAATGATTTTTACTGTGTGATGAAAAAATAAAGAAGGTTTATTATATAAAATTGACATAGTACAGGAAGGCTTAGAGGGGAGAGCCAGGAAGTACCTCCAGTCTCATTATCTAGTTGTTGGCACTGGTGGTCATCCCCGATAAGGTCTGCGTCCCTGCCAGGAGGAGGGCGTACAGAGAAGTGTTGGCCGTGGTATTAATGGCAGAGAGAGGATACGCTCTTGTTTAGCAGTTGGACTGCATTCCACTCTGTTTTCTAGTAATTCCTTCCTGGTAGCCAAAGTATTCATTCACCCGCATGCCCCCACCTCTCAACCCTGTCCCTTCCAACATCGGAGTGTCACTGTTGTCGTTCCTCTAGTGGAAACTTTGTGGCTTTGAGGAACATTTGAATTCTGTCAAGAATTATGACAAACTGCCCCGGTGTTGAGTCTGTGTGAGGAAGGACTACAGGGATAGGCATGAGGGTCGGCACGGAATGGTACAGTACAATCAAGGACATATTCCCCTGCAAGAGGGCAGCTCCCAGCACCCTTGCTTGGAGGGCTCTGAGGCTCGGATAGGATGGGGACCTGCCTTGGGTCACAGGGCAAAGCAAGGACAGAGCCAGGGCTGATCCCAGGGCTACTGGCTCACTTCTCAGGTACGGCCCGCATCAGTACACTCACTTCCGTGTGTACTTGGAGCAGATGGATGGGTTAGGGAAGGGCTGGGCCGTACAAAATGGACACAAGGCTGATAGGTTCTCCGATTTAGTACATTTTAGTGCTTTGGAGGCTCCGACACTCAGATTGCTGGGTACAACCCGGGTTTTTGTCTGGGGTGGGGCCCAAGAACTTGCCTTCCTTTCCTCCCCTCTCCTCATCTTTTAAGATTTATTTATCTATTTGAGAGAGAAAAAAAAAACATGTTGGGGGAGAGGCAGAGGGAGAGAATCTTCGAGCAGACTCCCTACGGGGGTGGAGCCGGGCATAGGGCTCCATCCCACCACCCGTGAGATCATGACCTGAGCTGAAGCCAAGAGTTGGATGCTGCACTGACTGAGCCCCCCAGGTGCCCCAGAACTTGCATTTTTTTTTTTTTTCAACATTTCTTTCCTTCCTTCCTTATGAGCTGGGACCACGGGCTGGGCAGAGGGAGAGGAAAGAAAAAATCTCAAGGAGGCTGATGCAGGGCTTGATCCCAGGACCCTGAGATCATGACCTGAGCCAACATCAGGAGTTGGATGCTTAGTCAACTGAGCTACCCAGGCACCCCAGAACTTGCATTCTAATAAGCTCCCACTTGCAGCTGATAATGGGGGGCACACTTTGATAACCACTGCTTTCATCCTCCGCTATCCAAAGAGCAGCATCAGCATTAGCTGGGAGCTTGTTAGAAATGCTCTGTCGTCCAGAGGGTATGGTTGGTTCCATCTTGAAACCAGCAGTATGAAGAAGTTTCTCATATCGGGCACGAGAGGGTCGCACTCTGTTCTGTGTCCCGAAGACTGGAAACCCTGATACATGGAGGGTCTGTGCTTTCTGGGGTTCAGCTCACATCCATGTGGCTGTTCTCCCTCCTTGTTCGTTCTTTTACCGGGAAAGGTTAAGAGCATGCACTCTGTAGTCAGAGAGTCCAGAGTTCAAATCCCAAGTCTGCCTCTAGGTCTGTGACCTTGGAAAAGTCACTTAACCATGCTGTTTTCCCATTTTCTTATCTGTAAAGTGAGAATGATGATAGAATGACTGTCTGTCACAGGGACGGGAGGCCAGTTACAAGAAAGTACATGTGTAAAGCCCTCTGTAAAGCCCAGCTGTAATTTACTGTTATTTCCTTTAGTGTCTGCTGTGTGCCAAGCCCTGTGCTGGGTGGGGAGGGGAATGAGACCCTAGTCCTTCTGCTCCTGCAGAGTTCTAAGGCAGTGGGGAGGTAGATGGGAGCATCAGGACTGGGGAGGGCTGGGGAGGGAGAGTAGGGACTCTACCAGCCCAGAGGAGGCCACTGAGAAGCAGTAGCAGGGTTGGGCCTCAGGTCTTCCTGACTCCACAGCCCCCCACAGACAGGCTCCTTCAGGGGTAGTGTGTGGGTGGCCAGGGAGGGACCTGGTCAGGGAGTACCTTTGCCTTTAGGCTCAGGGAATATATGGAGGGCAGAGAAGAGGGTCCCTTTGAATCTCCAGGATTCGAAGGAAGCCTTCAGCTCAGCCTTCAAGAACTTATCACTTGGAGGAGGCAGAACACAGCAAACCCCAGTCAGGAGCAGCCAGTCAGTGCAGGGAAGCCCTGGCAGGGACAGGGATGGAGGGAGGGGCCCAGCAGCCTCGGGCTGAGATATCCCTGGGGGTGTTCATTTCCCATTGCCATGCCCCCCCCTTACACGCCCCCGAAATCTGGAGGGCACTGACATGCTGAGCAGACTCCAGAATCTCACTCAGAGCTTGGCAGCGGGTGGGATGGAAGCAGATGGGTGCATCGGGTTTCCAAATGACTTGGCATATGCAGTTGAGAAAACTAGGAAGCCAATCAGAAAGGAAAAAAGTTGAGGGAGAGTTGAGTGTGAGTATTTACACAATTCTGCTGAGCTCTGGGAGCAGTGGCGTGCGGGCCTGCTGAGGCCTGTTGTTCTGTTTTGGAAAATCCCCCTTCCCCCTTGGGCCTGGGATCTGTAGCCTGACGGAGCAGTGGAGGAGGCCTGGGGGAAAGGGTGGCAGTTTCCTAGAGTCTTGGGACTGTCTTGGGCCCCTGAGCCCCCCAGCCCCATGTCTTTATATAACTCAGGGATACAGAAGAGAATTGCTTAGCAGATCTTTCTCCCAAGTAAGGGGGTCACCTCATTGGAGACAATATCTGTGCTGCTCCCTGGAGTGGAAATAGAATGAAGAAGCAGCAGGGTGAGCTGAGCAAAGCATGGGTTCTAGACACACACAAGCCTCAGTTTCTTCATCTGTGCAATGGGTATAACAGCAGTTCCGCCTTACAGGGCTACTGTGACCACTAGGGAAAGTGTACAAAGGACTGGCACGGGTATCAGACTTCCCTGAGATTCATTTGATAGTTGCCAAGTAAAGCACAAGTTCTAGCTCTGAGTGGACGTGAAGCAGTTCTTGATAATTGGTAGGAATGCAGTGGTGCAGAGAACAGGGAAGAGGGTCTGCTGCCCTGGGACTGTTGGGATATGAAGTTGGGGGGTGGACTTTGAAGTCTGAAGACCTGTGCTCTTGTCCTGAGTCTGCCAGTTCGCATTAGAGCACCTTGGGCAGTCACTTAACACTTTGGAGCCTCGACTTCTCAAACTCAGGGGTGTGGTAATCGTTCCTGTCTCACAGAGTTGGTGTGACAAGTTAGCGTATGCCAAGCGTCTGTGGGTGTCCAGCACATTGGAGAGGTGGGCGATGTTGGGCCTAGGAATATCTCAGAGAAGCTGCCACGAGAGAGAATGCTCCCTGTTCTCCAGAGAACCTGTGTTCCTCTCCCCAGCTGTGCGTCTTTGAAAATGGGAGGTGAATTTACTTTAGGGGTCTTTCAAATTCCAAGCAGAAGTATCGACTGGCCAAAAAATCACAAAGCCCTGCACAGAACCTGGCATATAGAAGGTGCTCAGATCAGTAGTAGCTTCCAGCATTGCCATTACTTTTCGTTTTATTTACTGGAAGGTTCCTAATTCCCAAAGTCCCCTTGGTGCACAGGAGGCCTGGCAAGTGGGCCTGGCAGCGACCAGTTACCTGCCTCTCACCCCCACTTTGACCCTCACCCCAGAATTCCTGTGTGTTGTTGCCGGCAGGCTGGTGTCCTGGTTCTTTCACTCGGGCTGCCATGAACTGAGCCAGTGTTTGATAATGTAGAAATTCATTTAGTCCTCAAAGACCCACTTGTAACATTTTACAGAGGTGAGATATCTGGCATTTTTTTTTTTTTTTTTTTTTAAAGAGGTTAACTTAACCCCAAATCATGCAGCCAGTAAGAGGCACATCTGGGCTTCAGACCAGCGCATCTGGCTTCAGAGCCCACGTGCTTAACCATTATCCTATTTTAGACTCTTGGTGCCAATGATAAGAACCGGTCTTCTGTGATTTAAGGCAGACAAGAAAATGTGCGTGTATGATACACAAAACTGTGATGGTGAAGCGATACATCTGGGCATCCAGGGCAGCTGGACCCTGGAACACAAACGCTGCCGAGACTCTCTGGTTTGCCCTTCCGTGCATGTTGGTTAGGCTCTCAGACCAGCCCACTCCACAAAGCTTCTGGCAGGGGCTAGTTTAAGTTTTCTCAGCGTCACCTCCTGCAGGACCAGCTGAACCTCACCATTTCAGGTCTTGGAGTCCGTAATCCCAGTGTAGTAGTCTGATTGGCTTAGCCTGGCGTGGGTGCAGATCTCTGGACCAATCAACGAGATCCAGTAAGGAGGACTTCTCTGATTGGCCCAGCTCATGGCGGTCTCTGAGAAGGAAGGCGGGGCCGGGCAGCAAGATGGAAGCATAGCCCACCTGCTCCCTCTTCCTCTCCGTGGAACAGCGTGGTTGGGGTAGGTCGATGGTTCTCCAGAGGGTGAGAAGATTTGTGCTGCCCTGAAAAAACACGTCGTTATCCACTTAGACAGGCGTGGCCTGTTGGAAGCAAGAACAAAGTTCTGAATGTGTGACTGAGGTTGAGGGAGAAAATACCAGAAAAAGACAGGGTTCTATAGGAGAGGGGAGAGAGCCAAGTGTAGCAGGAGGGCTGGGGGACTGAGGGTGGGCCAGGATGAGCGGGAACACAGGGGCACTGTAGTGGTCACGTGTGTCTAAGCAACAAGAGAAAACACAGAAATGGAGAAGTGGAGCAGTTGGGTCAGTCTCCTATTTGGCTAGAGATGCGATGTCTTTAGTAGGTGAGGAGACTAAGGCTCAGAGACAGGAAGCAGTTGGTCTCAGAATCTTCTCGCTTCCCTGCCAGGGACCATTTCCATGACACTCCTGGGAAGGCAGACTGTTCTGATAATTAAGAGAAGGCATTTGGGAGCCCTGGTGGATCCTCCCTCTTAATGAGCTGGTGTGGTAATCCAGAGGAAGAGGGCCCATGGGCTTCCAGGGCTGGGGGGCGGAGCCTTTGCCTTCTCCCAACCCCACCTCGGTGTCAGCAGGCCCCACACCCTCGCTAGGCTTCGCTTCCCGGTGGGTACTGTGAGGACCTCGGGTTGTGTTGGTCCTCGGGGCCACAGCTGGCCTTTTAGATTTTTGCCTTGGGAGGCGCAGTGTCCCTGGCTCTCTCCCACTAAATGGCAGGAGCACTCCTCTCCACTGTGATGACCAGACTGCCCCCATTCCTTTTCCTTTTTCTTTTTTTTAAATTTTATTTATTTATTTGAGAGAGAGCGAGCATGCGAGAGCATGTGTGTGAGCAGGGGTAAGGATAGAGGGAGAAGAAGAAGCAGGCACCTTGCTGAGCTGCGAGTCTGATGTGGGGCTTGATCCTGGGACCCTGAAGCCATGACCTGAGCCCAAGGCAGACTCTTAACTCACTGAGTCACCCAGGTGTGCCCCCCCCCACCCAATTCCCTTTCAAACACATCCTGGAACATAGGCACCACCCCTGGTTGGGGACGATATAGAAGGTTCTCAGACTTAGAATTCCAGGGTTTCCCTCCCCCACTGGCCTACAGACTCACTGTCCTGGGGTGGTGGGGAGGGGGAGGGGAGGGGGTTACAAAACTCAATGGACAGTGGTTTGCCTTTAACTAGCCTGACATCTGGGAAAAGGTTCCTCTTGGATTCTCTTGGTGGTCTACAGTTAAGGGGACAGATGAGAGATTTTGTTACATATCTGCATACATTCTAAATTCACAGCCTTGTGTATGTGTGTAATGTATAATTGTTCTTATATTGTGTATGTAATTTTTAATTATAAAAGCAATATATGGTATTGACACATGTAATGGAAGATATGTGCAGTGATATTTATTGCAGCAATATTTGCAAAACAGTAAGAAATGAGAAATCCAATTTACTCCAATAGAGGATTAATTAAATAACTTATGGTACAATGGAATCTTCTCTTTAGCTATTGAAAATTAAATTGTAGAAAATGTGTAATCTCTTACAAAAATGTATATATATATACGTGAAGGGACAAAACACAGCTGCAAAATAGCAGGTTTAATCTGATTTCATTTTTTTAAAGTATTTTTATTTACACATACACTTTTTATTTATATAAATCTGGAGCTATATGCAGCAAACTCATAAATGTTTATCTCTACCAGGATTATGGAGACTTTCTCATCTGTAAATGTTTGAATTTTTTATAAGCAGCATTGCCTTGATAACAGGAAAAAATATATATAAGTGAGTATATAGATAGATGCAGTCGTACAGACAGTTTGGAATAAGACCCACAACGAAGGAAACAGAAGTCACTCCCGATGTTGCCAGAATGCACCCTGTAGGCCCCCTTTCAGTGTTTTTTTCTGTGTACAGAGGACCAGGCAGTGGTAAAGAGCACAGACTCAATGTCATGTCTGTCTTTAGAGCTGGGTGACAGTTCACAAGTTCCTTAAGTCTCTAAACCTCAGTCTTCTCATCTGTCAAAGAGGAATAATAGGGTACCTGGGTGGCTCGGTCGGTTAAGCATCTGCCTTCTGCTCAGGTCATGATCCCGAAGTCCTGGGATTGAGTCCCCATCTGGGTGGGTGGGTGGGGGTCCCTGCTTAGCAGGGAGCCTGCTTCTCCCTCTCCTTTTGCCTGCTGCTTATGCTCTCTCGCTCTCTGTTTCTCTCTCTCTCTGTGTCCAAAAAAACACAAAACACAAAAACCTACCTTAAAAAAAAAGGGTGGGGTAATAATCTTCCCTCCCCCAAAGGGTCACGGCTGTAAACGCCATGCATAGGGATATACATGCTGATGATATACAAAATGATATGCAGGGGAGGATCGAAGTGACTGGCGGACGTCTGCGCAGCACTGTACACCTGCTCACTTCTCGGTAAACATCAGTGTTTGTTAGAACTATTGGCTGGGTGTGTGCCGTGTTTCAGGGTTTTGTTGCTCAGCTGCGGCCAGTGTGCCTTCCATCCAGCGTGTGCAGCTCACCCCCTGGCAAGTGTGAGGTGCTCTCACCACATCCTGGCTCCCACTGGGTTTTACTCAAAAAGCAAGAACAAAAACCCACAAACCTGAAGAACTTTTGCCACAAGCATTTCATCTTTTTAAACCAGAAAGGTAGTAGGTACTCTTTATCAAAAATATATATTTTTAAAGATTTTATTTAGTTATCTGACAGAGAGACACAGCGAGAGAGGGAACACAAGCAGAAGGAGTGGGAGAGGGAGAAGCAGGCTCTTCGCAGAGCAGGGAGCCCGACTCGGGCCTCGTTCCCAGGACCCTGGGATCATGACCCGAGCCAAAGGCAAAGGCTCAATGACAGAGCCACCCAGGCATCCCTATCAAAAATATTTTAGGGGCGCCTGGGTGGCTCAGTGGGTTAAAGCCTCTGCCTTCGGCTCAGATCATAATCCCAGAGTCCTGGGATCGAGCCCCACATCGGGCTCTGTGCTTGGCAGGGAGCCTGCTTCCTCCTCTCTCTCTGCCTGCCTCTCTGCCTACTTGTGATCTTTCTCTGTCAAATAAATAAATAAAATCTTTAAAAAATATTTTGAAGAATATAAGTGTCTAAAGGTAAAAAATATAAGACCCCCTTGGTGTGCTCACCAAAATCCTCCTTTTGGGGAGTTGGTGACTATAAGTTTGACGCGTAACCTTGCAACCCCTGTTCTGTGTGTGCAGGTGTGCCTGCACGCACGGTGTGCATATGTTGTTCTTTTAAAAGACAACTGGAATTACACTCTACCTTCTGTCCTATGCATCGATCAGTCAACAGCATGTTCCGGGCAACATGCTAGGGACAGCATCCCACATTAGTACACACGCATGCAACCTCATTCTTTTTAAGGGCTGCCTGGTGGTTCATGGCTGGACTGTGCCATCATTTAACCATTTGCCAGCTGAGCTCTAGCAACAACTTGGCAGGTTCTGATTTTTTTACTCTTTCGAATAATGCTTTTGTAAGTTTCCATGTATGTTATCATTTGGTTTAGAGGATCTATTTCTAGAAAGAGAATTGCTGTCAAACGTATTTCTTAAAAGCCAGCGTTCTTTTCTTCTAGAATTAAAAGGTGGTCTAGCAAAAGTCTGGCAGTTCATGTATTTGGTCGTTCATTTGGGAACACTGTTCCGTGGGCCCCATGTGGTGCGGAGGGAGCGGCTGTGGACAAGGCAGAAATGGACTCTTTCCTTATGGACGTGATAATTTACGAAACACTCCCCACCCACCTGCTGCCCTTGTTTCTGATTCTTGTTGTAAAATGGGAGAAGGAGAAAGGAGTGTTTTTATTAGAACAGATTGCCTGGGGGAAACCCCCTTTGAATTGTCCAAGTCCAAACTTCATTCCCAGAGCCTGAGGTCCCTTGCTGCAGGGAGGGGCTGCCTGGGTGGGCCTGCTCTTGAAGTGTGGCAGAAGGGGGAAGTAGCAGCTATCCCAAAGGCTGGCTGGGAGGGGTCTGGGGACCAACTGTGTGTCATTGTGAAAGTTGGTGGTTTCTGCTTTTCCTCTTTCTTCTCAGGCAGGGATTGGAGACCCTGGTGGGGGGAGTGGCAGCTCCAGCCTCCCTCCTGGGAGCCTCCCTCCTGGGAGCCTCCCTCCTGGGAGCCTCCCTCCTGGGAGCCTCCCTCCTGGGAGCCTCCCTCCTGGGAGCCTCCCTCCTGGGAGCCTCCCTCCTGGGAGCCTCCCTCCTGGGAGCCTCCCTCCTGGGAGCCTCCCTCCTGGGAGCCTCCCTCCTGGGAGCCTCATGCTGGGTCTGAGAAGCAGTCACTGTTACCAGATTTCCTGGGATGACTGGGCCATCTCTTACTGGTGTTTGAAGGGAAGGTGGGCCCCAGGCCCTGTAGGAAGGAGGTGAGCCAGGCACCGCCATTCTTCTCCAGGAGCCCAGAGGGGTGGTGATTCGTCCTGGCCTCCCAGGTAGTCAGCCACAGAGCCAGTTTCTCGTCTGGGTTTCCTGGTTTGTACCTCCCTCTATAGCAGCTGTTGGTCCCTCCCTGGGCCAGATGGTCCTCCCAGGCCTGTCATCTGCTGCTATCTAGTTAGCTGGGACTGGGCTTAGAGACCAGTTTTCCTGACAACTCCCAGGAGCCGTAGCTATGCCCCAGCCTAAAATTCTCCCAGCTCACCTGCCCCATGGCCAGAGCATTTTCCAGGAGCAGGGCTTGGAGCTGAGTGCTTTCTGAGTGTCCTTTAATCCTCATGGTGACCCTGCAAAGTTATTCTGCTAGTATCACCACCCATGTGTCACACACAGGGACACTGAGGGTTGGAGATTTGCTAATTTTCCTGACCCCTGCCTGTCTCCGACTTAACTGCTTCTGCCTCCCCTCCCTCCAGTCACGTTGCCCTGCCCCTCCAGTCCCTTCCACCAAATTGTTATCCCTGTCTGGAAATCTCTTTCCCCAGATCCTGACCTCCCGTCTAAAAAAGCCACCCATCTGCCCCTGCCCCCACTGTGAATCACATGGGGGTGTGTTGAGGGCCTGTTTTCATTGCTAGAGTAAAAGCCACATGAGGGTGGAGATTTTTGTTCAGCTCTGTGCCTAGAACTGTGCCTGGCACATAATAGATATTCAATTAATATATGTTGAATGAAGGAACAGCGTGGAGGCCCTCAGCTGTGCTTCCTCCAAGCACTCCCTCCCTGCACTGTCTCACCTCCCTGACTGTGGACTCTCCTATCCCTGTGTTCCCCTCTTACACAGTTAGGAATAGAGATTTACTGGTGTTTGATGGCTGTCTGCTTCCGCCACTAAACTTTGAGCTGCCCAAGGGCAAGGCCTTGGTTCACTTGGTTCACTCTTGGCTAATGTTTGGCTTTGGAAGGCACCCCAGTGAACAGGTGAATGAACCAGTGAAATAGAAGAGCCAAGACTCCAACTGGTTCTCTGGTATTCAGGCCCCCCTCTTAGCATTGTGCTCCTTCCTGGTTTGAACCGGTTGGTCTGATTGAAGCTCTCCAGAACAGCAGGTGTCCTAGGACTGTGCTTCAGGCCAGCTTGTTTCTAGAGCTAGATGGAAGCTTCCTGGGGGGCTGGTAGTTATGGGGCTTGGCAACTTTTTGCATTAAGCATCACCAGTCTGCTCAAGGTGTTGCTTCCTTCTGAATTCTTATTTATTTATTTATTTATTTAAAGATTTTATTCATTTTAGAGAGAGCACCCTAGCAGGGGGAGGGAGGGAGAGAGAATCCCAAGCAGACTGTGCTGAGCATGGAACCCAACGTGGGCTCAGTCTCACAACCCTGAGATCATGACCTGAGCCGAAACCAAGAGTCAGATGCTGAGCCACCCAGGTGCCCTGCCCTGCTCCTGACTTTGTGTACGGATTTGTTCTAATTTTATTTTTTAAAAAATTAGTTCATTACAGAGAGCATATGCATGAGTGTGGTGAGGGGGCAGAAGGAGGAGAGAAGCAGACTCCCTGCTGAGCAGGTAGCCCCATGTGGGGTATGATCCCAGGACCCAGGAGATCATGACCTGAGCCAAAGGCAGACGCTTAACCATCTGAGCCACCTGGTGCCCCCTGAATTTGTTTTTTAATCAAGATGAAACTTACCTATTTTTCTGCCACATAAAAGTTTACGTTAACTTATTCAAATGTTTTTTGAAAACTTGACAATAAATATGCTTATTTCTATTTAAAAAAAGGAAACTTTACACTTGAAGACAGGAGAATTGGAGATTACTCTTCGTGGCATTGGATTCTTCTCATAGTAGTGGGCGTGTGAAGGAAGACTGGTAGTGTTGGGTGTGTTTGAAGACACATTTATTTATTTATTTACTTATGTCATTCCTGAAAGTCGTACATGTTCATCATGGTAAACTTAAAAAATTGAGAAAAGTAGAAGAAACCTTGTCCGGTCTCATGATTCGTATGCAGCCAGTTTAGCAAGGTGGCATATTTCTTCCAAGTCAGTTTATGTAGATCTCTGCCCTTTTCTGGGGGGAGGAAGCACCATGGGGACCATACCATGTATTCAACTGGGTATCCTCCCCTTTCCTACTTAACCTAAGAAGTATATAAATACAGTATCTTAATATTGTGTTAAATATTATAACATTTAGGGGCGCCTGGGTGGCTCAGTGGGTTAAAGCCTCTGCTTTTGGCTTAGGTCATGATCCCAGGGTCCTGGGATCGAGCCCTGCATCTGGCTTTCTGCTCAGTGGGGAGCCTGCTTCCCCCACACCCTCTGCCTGCCTCTCTGCCTACTTGTGATCTCTGTCAAATAAATAAAATCTTTAAAAAATATATTATAACATTTAAATACATACTAAATTTCACATATTAAATACATACTAAATGTTTAAATACATACTAATTTCACATATTAAATACATACTAAATGTTTAATATTGATTTGTTTTGTTTTGTTTTGCCTTGGTGGGGGGAAAGGGGAGGGAGAGAATCTTAAGTGGACTCCATGCCCAGCGTTGGGCTTGATCTCACAACCCTGAGATCGGGACCTGTGCCAAAATCAAGAGTTGGACACTTAAGCGACTGAGCCACTCAAGCACGCCTAATATTGACATGTATTAATATGTATAATTCAGTGTTAAAATATTGACTAAAAATACTTAAATAATACCAATAAAATACTGCCATGTGGCTACATATCACATTTTTCTTAATCTGTTCAGTTGTTTACCCTTTATCTTCCTTACCTCTCTCTTATTTTCTTGGTTTATCTTCCTGTGTATGTGTATGTGTTAGTGTGTGCGTGCACACTTGCTTGATATGCCAGCTTAGATCCTTTTTGGAAAAGACAGAATATATTATGTATTGAATATGAAGTTTTAAAATCACCCTCTCAGCTTTTTGTAGAAACGTATGATGGCCAGTGACGTTTATCCAAGGCACAATTATTGCTGATTAAAATCACTCCCTGAAAGTCAGACAATTAGGGTTTTTTAAAAATTTGTCATTATTACAATAGTGCTTTGATGAGCATCACTCTGCATACTGTTTTTATGTTTAAGATGATTTCATTGGGGTAAATATCTAGATTTGGAATTGCGGGGTCAGAAGAGTGTGGATACTTGAAAGGTTCTTATGATTTATTGCCTGACTGCTTTCCCGAAAGCCGCTTCAATTTATACTCTCATTAGCGGGAAGGAAAGTGCGTGTCTCTGTATATCTTTATATCAGTAGATCTATTTTTTTTTTTAAAGATTTTATTTATTTATTTGTCAGAGAGAGAGAGAGAGAGAGAGCACACAGGCAGACAGAGTGGCAGGCAGAGGGAGAAGCAGGCTCCCTGCCGAGCAAGGAGCCCGATGTGGGACTTGATCCCAGGACGCTGGGATCATGACCTGAGCCGAAGGCAGCCGCTTAACCAACTGAGCCACCCAGGCATCCCAGTAGATCTGTTTTCAATGATCAGAACTTAGCTAGGTAGGAAATGGTATCTGTTAATTGATTTGGAACGTCTGTCTTTGAGTTCACACCCCAGGGCTGTGGGTGCAGGAATGTCCAACTGATTTTTGTCTTGCAGCTGACTTTGGTGTGTCTGCCAAGAATCTGAAAACTCTGCAGAAGCGAGATTCCTTCATAGGAACGCCTTACTGGTGAGTCTTGCAGTTTCTGGAATGGGAATGGTGGACTGAAGGTTGAACCTCAGACTCCCCAAGGTGACCTGGGGCTGCTGTAGAGGAGAGAGGGTCTGGGTCTGAGCCCAGGCGGCAGCCATCAGGAGTGCCGTGACCTTGGCCAAGCTGCTTAACTTCTCTGTGCCTCAGTTTCCTCCCCTACGAAATCAGGGTTCACAGGTTGTTGTGAGCCTTAAATGGGAAGATGCATAAAAATGCTCCATTAAGAACACCTGAATAGGAATCCCCAGAAAATGGTTCAATTCTTGATTAATTCAACAAGTACAGACTGAATGGAAGGCCCTGGGCTGGGACTGTGAGGATGAACAGTTCCTACCCTCCTGTGAAGTTTCTCTGGACTTCTCTAGACCATTGTGTTTCCTTCTTTTCCAAAACTATTACTTAAAAAAACAAACACACAAAAAAACCATGAAAACTTTCAGTTTCATACCTAATTACTTTCTGTTTTTCACATGCATTCTCACTTGGGAGTTAAGCTCCTTTCTTGCTTGCTTATTACTCACCCTTTCTCTCTCTCTCTCTCTCTCTCTGCCCTTTTATTCCTCTTTCTCCTATTCTCTCCCAGCCCTTCTCTCTGTGCTGTTGTATTCTCTCAGCCCACCTGTGCCCCCAGTTGGTCTTGGGCTACCCTCCCCTCTGCCTCCACCCGCCCCTTCCCCAGGACTCTGTGTTCTGGATTGTTGCTGCCATCTCGTGGCAGACATCGGGAACTGCAGCCGGACATGGCCATGGAGCCCCTCCTGAAGGCATCTTTCCAAGTGAAGACCATCTTAAGGAAGACAGTGGGATGGACCCTAATGCACATCATGATTTGGGAGTGCCACCAACTCTCTGACACTGGCTTGTGGTGGTCCCTGACCCTGAATCTCTGAGAAGTGCCTGGGGAGGCCAGGTTCTTAGCCCTCTGTTGTCCTTGGTTGGTTCAGGATGGCCCCTGAGGTGGTGATGTGTGAGACCATGAAGGACACCCCGTACGACTACAAAGCTGACATCTGGTCCCTGGGCATTACTCTGATTGAGATGGCCCAGATTGAGCCCCCGCACCATGAGCTCAACCCCATGCGGGTCCTGCTTAAGATTGCCAAGTCGGATCCCCCCACTCTGCTCTCACCTTCCAAGTGGTAAGGAGCAAGGCCTGTCTGAGGGTGTTTGCTGTGTGGCCAGTGGGCCTGGGATGTGGGACATGTGGGCTTGGGCAGGTGGAGGGCCAGGGTTCTCCTGGTCCTGCTAGGCCTGGGGGTCTCCGGGCCTTTCTGAGTCACCTGGGCCCTCCACTCCTTTTCCTGTCCTCTGTGCTCCTAACATGGGCTGTCTATCAGAGCAGACTGTGTGAGCCAGGAAGGCGGATGCCACTATGGGAGGAAGTGCCAAATCGGGCCCGGGGGAAGCCCTGGGCTGGGAACGGGGACTCAGACTTAAACCTCTGTGCTTCTCTGTTTTGCTGTGTGGCCTCGGGCAGATCCCTGCTCCGCTGATGTCCATATCCCCATCTGTACAATAATGTTCATGATGAGAAGGTCATCTCAAAAGCCCTGTCGCCTTCGCTGCTTTCGCTCATGAAGGCACCCTTTGTCTTTTGAGGGCTGTGTTGGGGAAGCACATGACTCCCAGGAGAGCAGAGTCTGTGACTCGGGAATTTTCTCATTTCTTGCCCTACTCCAAGCTGACTGCCACCACCTGTGCCCCCCAGGTCTGTGGAGTTCCGCGACTTCCTGAAGACGGCCCTCGATAAGAACCCGGAGACCCGGCCCAGTGCTGCACAGCTCCTGGAGGTACGTGGCTCCCCTGTCCTGGGGGTGGCTGCCTGCCCCCTCTGCCCTGCCCTTCCTTTGCACACAGAAGATGGGCGAGCTCACTCATGACGTGGAAGCTGGGTGTGTTCCTCCCCAACCCAGGCGATGGTCAGAAGAGCCGTTCATTAATCAGCTGATACTCCCTGGGCTCTTGGACTGAGATGGCCGTCACGAAGGCAGCTCCCCCAGAGCCTGTGCTCACACTGCTTACGTTTTCGTGGGGGAGACGGGCCACAGATACCAGATAGGCGCCCACGGCCGGGAGACAAGGGCTCCAGGGAGAAAGGAAACAACTCAGAAGGGTAAGGGGCTGCGAGGGTGGCTCTCTGATAAGAAGAGGGCACGGAAGGGCTCTGTGTGAGCAGACACCAGAGGGGGCTGAGGGGCGAGGCGAGGGGTGCTGGGCAGCTGAGGCAAAGCATGATTGGGAGGAGTAAGGAGGCCAGGGCTCGGAGCCAAGGGTGAGGGCAGAGATCAGAGAAGTGCGGGGTGTGTGCTCCCCAGGAGGACGCATACCCGCCCCACCCCTCATACACTCACTCACTCGGATGCATTGCAGCAGGATGCAGGCTTTCAGAAGGAGAGCGGATGCTCAGGGGGAACGGTATTGTCTGTGTACACAGTTGAGGCAGAGGGGGCCACACTTGTACATTCATGGTGGACCCCCTCCCTTATCCCAGGTTTCCAGCGGGCAGCTGGCCTTTCAAAGATGGGCAGGCTGCAGTGCTCACTCTTCTCTGCAAAAAAGGGTCAGGCTGTGTAGGGTCACGTGGGGTCAGGCAGGGTCTCGAAAGCGCAGACCAGGACTTGAGCTGTACCCTCTGTGTGGTGGGGTGCCCCTGAGGGTTGGACAAGGGACACAGCGTCCGACCTGCACTTCTCAGGGCCCCTCTGGCTACTGTGTGAGGAATCTCTGGCCCTGGCGTGGAGAAGAGGGTGATGGTTTCCTTGAAGCTTCTTGAAATATTGGAGGTAGCTGGGAGTTGCCCTTTGCCCTGGCTGGCGGCTTGTGCTTTGAAAGTGGCACACACCACCTGCCCTGCTGTCCTTAGACCTGCTAATCGCTGTCCCCATGCCGTCAACACTGATGGGAGACAAGGAGAAAGTGGGCCTGGGTTCTGGGGAGGCGCCGCCCCTCCATACCTTGCCCGCTATGGTCCTTCCACGCCAGTGACTCACGGTGTCTGATGTGTGTTGGGAGGAAAGGAAGAAGAGGCCACGCCAAGCGCAGAGTCTTTGATCGTGTGCAGCTGCTTCTCCTGGTACCTACTGTGTGCCAGGCACAGGACCCTGGTTGGCATTCCAGGCTCCAGCTCCCCTCTGGCGTGTGTATCGCAGTGATGGAGTGGGTGTGGACTGCGGCTCGAGAGTCCTGGGTTCAGATCCTGGCTTTACCACGTATTGGCTGTGAGACCCTGGGAGATTGGCTTCACATCTCTATGACTCAGATCTCACTCTGAAATGGGGATCATGGTCATGCTTCTCCCTTAACAGGGTCGTTGTGAAGGTTAAGAGCAAAGATACCATAGAGTGCTTAGCTTAACCTCCCTGGGCTGTGCTCAGCGAATGATGCTTTGAACTGTACACGTTTGGGGTATCAGAGGCCTTATTTTCTGGGAATTGCGGTGTTTGGTGGGGAAGCCAGAGGAGGGGGTTGGCCATCACTGTCAGAAGCTAGAGCTCCAAGCCGCTTGGGGCCAATTGTTTCCTGTAAGCGGGGGCCTCCTGGCCTGCTACATCCGGCCTCTAGGCCATCCAGGACATTCCACCAGGAAGAGACCAGCTGTCCTCTGTCCCCACGTGGCAGCCCTAGAGCCTCAGCCTGAGCCAGGAATTTTTGTTACATAGTTGGAAACAATGTCCCGCCAGGGGATTCTTAGTGCAAGACAGAAAGGGTTGCAGAAAAAGGAGCGATCCCTTGAGATTAAAAAAAAAAAAAGCCTTTTAGGGCTTAGGCTGCTGTCAGCTTTGTTCTTGTGCCTCTTTATTTCTGGGCGGAGAGGGTGGGGAGCATGGCCTGCCTGAGGTCACCTGGCTTTGAGTGACAGGTAGGGGCCTCCAGATCTTGGCTTCCCAGTGCCCCTGCAGAGCTGTTCATGCCTCTTGTTTCTGCCTCCTTCCGGGAGCTTCCTCCGAGCCCCTCATGCTGTGAGTTGACACTGGTTTCTGATTCATCCCCTCACTTGCACAGAGATTCTGGGGGACCTTTTCACATAGCGATCAGGGACCCGGGCTCTGAGGTCACGCTTGACCACCCGGACTAGGAATCGTTCTCACTCTGTGCCTCAGTTTCCTCTTTTTTGAGATGTGGGTAGTGCTTCCTTGGTGCAATTGTATGGGTGAATGAGGTTCTATACGTGCCGTGTTTTTAGCACGATGGCTATCACTCAGGGGCTCCGGGGACACTTGTTGAGTTGGTTGTAAGCCTGCCGCACGGTGTCCCAGCCGTTCGTGTTAGGGTCATGCGTGACTCACGTCACTGGACCCGGCGGCTGGCTCCAGGCTGCTCCTGGGGACCCAGCCACGGCAGCCACAGTTGATCCTCACCCTTGCCACCGTTAGCGCTTGGTTTCTGGGCCCCCATAGATTCCTGGTGTCTTCCCTTCTCCCTGGTCACTCCTTCATAGCATCCTCCCCCTGTTCCTCTTCCCTGCGACTGATCACCATGGAGGTACACCCAGCTGCACCTTCCCCCCCAAGTCTTCGCTCACCTTGAGGGTCCCACCTGGTTTGCAGTGATGGCCGCATTTCCCCTGCAGCCCACACTGCTCCACCTGCCCCAGGTGCCCACAGCCAGCCTCTTACTCTCTACCACCGTGTGGACATCCACACCTGAGTGCCCTATGCTTTCCCCACATATGCTCCACTGAAGGCTGTCCCATCTCAGGGAGTGGCAACCCACTTGCCCGGCCCTTGGGGCCCCGAACCTTGCAAGCATCCTTGGTGCTGATCTTTCTTGTGTGCTCCATTTCCATTCTGTCAGGAAGTCCTATAGTCCCTGCCTTCAGAATGTGCCCCGAGTCCGACCACTTTGCACCATTTCCATTGCAACCGTAGGTCTGAACTGCCCCCATGACTTTTGCTTAGATTATTACCTCCTTGCTGGAATCGCTGTCCTCCTTCAGTCTGTTCTCACCATAGCAGCCAAAGGGAAGTCTTAACACGTATGTCAGTTCTCATCCCTCCCTGGTCCAAAACCCCTTAATGGCTCCCCTCTCACTCAGGCTAAACTCCAGAGTCTCGGTGACCTGCAGGGTCCTACACGATCTGGCCACCCCGTTTTGACCCCTCACTCAATGCCAGCCACTCTGGCCTCCTTACTGTATTTCAGCCACTCTGGGCATACAGCTGCCTCAGGGTCTTTGCACAGCTCTTCACACTGCCTGTAATGTTTTTTCCTGACATCTCCATGGTTGACTCTCTTCTTTAAGTCATTGCTCTTCTAAGTGGGCTTCACCCACCACCCTATTTCAAACTGGAAACAAGCCACTTCTACTCCCAACGTATTCCTAGTTCTCCTTTCCCTTCCCTACTTTTGATTTTTCCACGGTGTACTTGTTTATTAAACTTATTGTTGATCTCTAGCATGTCCGCTCCCTGAGGACATCTTTGTTTTGTTCACTGATGTGTCCCAAGCATCCAAAACAGCGTCTGGTTTGTAGAGGGCCCTCAACAAGTATTAATTAATGTTTTTACTTAACTGTAGTGTAACCGTTTCTCCATGCCAGGTACTATTCTAAACGTTTAGCAAATGTTAACTACTTTAATCCTTATAATAACCCTGTGAAGTAGGTACTGTTCCCATTTCCATCAAACAGGTGATAAAACTGAGGCACAGAGAGGTTAGGTAGCCTGTACAAGATCACACAGCTTGTAAGAGCCAGAGCTGGGATTCTCATCCTGGTTGTGTCATTCCAAAGCCTGTTGTCTTGACCACTCTGGTAAGCCTCCTCTCTGAACGAATTAAAGAGAGGAAGAAGGAATGAGAGAGTGAAGGTTGGATGGGAGGGAGGGGGGAATTGGACAGATGCTGACAACTGGAACCTTGAAAGTGGCAGCCGGCATTTTCTAAAACCAGCCTCGGAGTGCAGGATGCCCTGGCTGATGGTTTCTTTTCTTTTCTTTTTTTTTAATAAAGATTTTATTTATTTATTTGACAGAGATCACAAGTAGGCAGAGAGGCAGGCAAAGAGAGAGGAGGAAGCAGGCTCCCTGCTGAGCAGAGAGCCCGATGTGGGGCTCGATTCCAGCACCCTGGGATCATGACCTGAGCTGAAGGCAGAGGCTTTAACCCACTGAGCCACCCAGGTGCCCCTGGCTGATGGTTTCTAAGCACATCGAGGAAAACCAGGCTCCTTCTTGGAAAGGATGTATGTGTAGATGGCAGGAGGGGTCCTGGCCAGTGGCCTTTTGGGGCTTCCTGCAGAGATGACACCAAACAGCTGTGCCTCTTCCTGAAAGAGCTGACAGCCGAGTTCCCCTCTGATCTGGGCCTCCTGTGGGGGTGCCCAAGTGTCTTTCTGGGTCCCATGTGCCCGACCAGTTTGTCCCCATTCAGGCATACTGTGCACTTCCTGCCCAAGAAGGCCCTGGCCCTCCTGGCAACAGGGTTCTGCCTCTCTGCTGGGCCTTGGTGGCACTTCTTGTGTGGGGAGACCCACACAAGGTTGGGGACTTCTCTCCTTTGGATACATCCCTGGAGTTAGTGGTGCTGAGGCAGTGAGGGAGGTGGTCTGTACTTTCTGTTACACGGAAGTTGACAAAACAGTGTTTGGGGCCTCATCAGCCCCTGGAAGGCCTGCCTTGTCAGCTGTGCCTGCCTGGGGATTCCAGGATTGGCATCCAGGGGACCTGTGCCGCTCACCTGCTCCTCTGGCAAAGGCCTTTCTTCCCTGGGTTGTCCCCTTCCTAAGGACCCCAGGCTGCCCATAGGAGGCAGTGGGGCAGATGGTCATGCCCCAAGAAAGCAAGACTCCTGGCCATGCTGAAAGCCACTGAGTTGGTCAACTTGTAGTGTGTTGTAGTGAAAACTTGGTATTTCCAGAAGCCTGTGCCTGCCTTCTTTAGTTCTGCTGCATCTGCTTCAGCAACTGCCGTGATGTGTCCCGTGGCTCCTTGCTCAGATTCATGGGTGAGGTTGGGCAGTGCGAGGCTCCGGAACCTTCGGGATCTGATTCTCACCCTCAGTTCCAAAAGCTGTGCTCTGTGGAGGTGCAGGAGGGAGGAGGGATGGCTTGGGGGGCAACCTGTGCCTTGAAGGCTTGTCTAACTGCTGCTGGTGGTGACAGTGGTGATGGTGGTGGTGACCATGGCCGTGATTGTGGTGGTGGTGTTGGAGGTGATGATGAAGACTGCCATACTTGGAGCACTTACTGTAGGGCTTACAACAGCCATACTATTATTCCCAGTATACAAATGAGTAAACTGAGGCTTAGAGAGGTTGAGTGACTCGCCCAAGGTGGTGGTGGAAGCGGCATTTCATTCCAGACAGATTTCCTCTAAAGCCAGTACTCTCACCACGACACCCTCCTGCCTCCCATGATGAATAAGCCCTTATTAGCTCTCCCACTCAAGACCTTTTGGAACCAAACAGCAGCCAGACGGACATCTTTAAAGGGTAAGCGGTAATACCACCTCTCAGCTGCACCCTCCAGCAATTTCTGAGAAGAAAGTCTCAGCTTCTCACTATGGCTCTAGGACCCTGCATGCACCACTCTGTGCTTCCTCCTCTGGCCTCTCTTCTGTCTCCCACAAGCCCTGCCACCCTGGCCTTCTAGCTGTGCCTCCAGCCCGCCAGACTCCGTCTAGCCTCAGGGCCCTTGCACTTGCTGCTCCCCTGCCTGGAACTCTCTGTGCCCAGATCTTCCCCTGGTCAGCTCGAATGTCACCTCCTCAGGGAGACTTCTGTGACCATAGACTAAGCAGCCTCTGCCGCCCAGGCCAAGCCCATGTGGTTTCAGCCTCATGCTATCCCGTTACCCGATCTGACATGATCTTTTTTTATTTTTTTTAAATATTTTATGTATTTATTTCTTAGCGAGTGCATACAAGCTGGGGGGAATGGCAGGGAGAAAGGGAGAAGCAGACTCCCTGCTGCATAGGAGGCCCAAGCAAGGGTCCAAGGATCATGACCTAAGCCGAAGGCAGATGCTTAACTGACTGAGCCACCTGGGCGTCCCCATCTGTCATGATCTTATGTGTCATTCGGCTGCATACCTATTTTCCACTCAGCGGCAAGCCCCCAGGGGCAGGGACCGTGCCCAGACTGTTGTTCAGCCTTCTCTCAGCACTTGGCACATCACTGGCCTCAACATGTGGCCAGGGCCCAGATCAGTGAATGAATGGGCCGTGGGAGAGAGCAAAAAGAAATTTTTAAAAAATTTTTAAAAAAGATTTCATTTATTTGACACAGAACGAGAGAGCACAGCAGGTCGAGCGGTAGGCAGAGGGAGAAGCAGGCTCCCCACTAAGCAGGGAGCCCAACATGGGGCTCGATCCCAGGACCCTGTGATCATGACCTGAGCCAAAGGCAGACCTTAACTGACTGAGCCACCCAGCTGCCCCCAAAAATGAAATTCTTAAAATCTGCACTAGTCCGGACTAACTAGAGAAGGCCAGGCTGGTTTAGGGCTCTTTGAAAGGAGTGAGGGTTATTCCTTTCAGATCAGAGATAGGTGCCCGAGTGGAAGGGGGTGTTGTCTCATGACCTTCCACAGATGAACTCTTCTAGATGAACAGGCACATAAAAATGGTTCGTGATGGACCTGTCAGTGGTGAATGTGTTTGCCAGGTGCCGAAAATGTACGTACTTCCCTGCGATCTTGTTGACGCTGCTCCTCCACGGATCAATTTTCTGACTCTGAAAGCAGTAGATGTCATCAGAGCCTTCCTCTAAATTTCAAATAAGTAAACTCCAACTTAATGACCCCCCCTGCTCCCCTAATACACACACGGCATCCCTTTCTCTGGGTGAGCAGTCATCTCACATCCTCGTCCACACCCCGGGGATGGGGATTAGACGCCCGAGAGAGACTTCTGCTAGGGAAGGTGCTTGTGCCGATTTAACATCTGCTGAGGCCTTCAGAGATTTGGTGTTTTGCTGTGTGAAAGAGCCTTCGTTATTGTAGAGATGTGACATTTTTGCAAATGCCTAGGGTTGAACTTACATGACACTCCCTTAAGAATTTGCAAACACACGTGTTCCTAAAAACCTATGTACATGCACACGTTCATAGCTTTATTTATAGTCACAAAAACAGGGAACGACACAAATGTCCATGCGCAGCAGAATGGATGAACAGGTCGTGACCTCTCCATACGGTAGAATACTGCATGGGAATGAAAAAGGACCAGTTTACCAATATATGCAGTGAGAGAGGCGACTTTCATGGTCTCAGCCACATCGCCAGCTATGGAGGGCTGCATACTGTGTGATTCTGTTCACATGGAATGAGGGAACAGGCAAAACTAGTTCCTGGAGCTGAGCAGGTGTGAGGAGTGGGCTTGATGATAAGGAGACGGAAACCTTCAGTATCTGCAGGTGGGCATGGTTATACCACGAGTGGAAAAAGTCATTGAGCTTAGTAATTTGTGAACTTGACTCAGTATAAGTAACACTTCAATAAAGTAAATATAGTTGATATATTATTTTAAGATTTTACTTATTTGAGAGAGAACGGGAGCAAGCAGAGGGAGAGGGACAAGCAGACTCTGCACTGAGTGCAGAGCCCGATGTGGGGCTCTATCTCAGGACCCTGGGACCATGGCCTGAGCTGGAATCAAGAGTCAGACATTCAACCGACTGAGCCATCCAGGCACCCCTGTCGTAGATATTTTAAAACCATATATTAAAACCTTTTAAAAAAGAAACAAATGCACAAACAACCCCTCAAACATCGCTTGAGCTCCTGCTTTGAGCTAAATACTTCCTTGTACGTCATCCTGGTTAACCCTATGACCTCCCTGTAGATTTGGCACTATCGTCTCCGCTTTGGAGATGAGCCTGCAGCTCAGAAGGAAAGCGACATGCTCAGTGTTGCACAGCAGGTGGGGTCAGAGCCAGGGTTTGGCCTCTTCCACCACACACAGGACTTCGTGAGCCACCTCTGGTCTCCCTTACCAAGTACATGTTCACATTGCGCTCAAGGATGCCACTGGCCTTCTCTGCTTGGGAGATGGCCTTCCCCGAGTCTTTGCCTGCTCCTCCTGCACCCTCCAGCCCAAAGTGGTTCTAATCCAGGTGTGTCTTGCCCCCTCAGCATCCCTTTGTCAGCAGCATCACCAGCAACAAGGCTTTGCGGGAGCTGGTGGCCGAGGCCAAGGCTGAAGTGATGGAGGAGATCGAGGATGGCCGGGAGGAGGGAGAAGAGGAGGACTCCACGGATGCCACCTCTGTAAGCCCTGGGAAGGCGAGTACTGAGGAGGGATGGGATCCCGGCAAGCCTTGGGTGGTATAGGAGGGGACCTGGGTGGGGGGCGCAGGAAGGATTCCTGTTTCTCCCCAGCTTAGGGATTTTAGTCCCCCACGCCACGGGTTATGTAAGTCAGCACATGGGCCAGAGTGAGGCAGTGGGGGTGTGTTGGCCAGATTCTGTAAGTTTTCAAGAAAGAGCAGTAATCTAGATTTTCACATGGGATCTTCTAGTTTCTAAATGTTCGTAGCTGACTCATTGCTTCCCTGCCTTTTTCCTGTTGTGGCTCAGATGTGAAATGAAAATGTTTTCAGCACCCTGTGGGATAAATGCAGATGAAGGCTGTGCGTGACCAGAGGCAACAGGCCGAGGGCTCGGGGCACCCCACACCCTGTCTCCCTGCCCCAAGTGCCCAGGGGACCCAGGTCTTGGCACATTTGTAACCTATCAACAGTTCTTCAGCACTTGGCTGAATTTAAATTTGAATTAAAGCTAATTTAAATTTTTAAAAGACATTCAAGCCAAGCAAAACATTTCCGTAGACTGGATCCTGTCCTGAGCTGCTGCTTTCAGATCCCTGGTCTGAGCCACTTGGGAAGGGCCTCTTCCAGGAGGGAAACTTGCTGTCCAGATGGTGCCGTGAAGTGTGTGAGGCAGGGGCTGGCCTCGTCTGTCAGGGAATGGATGGTTTAACGCCGTCTCGAGTTTAATGGAATCCTGGGAGAAGCCAGAGGCTGGCCTGAATCATTACCAGGATGAAGAAGAGAAGCACCGAGGAGGAGGGACAGAATCAGCATAGTCTTTTATGGAGCCCTCACTGGGTGCTGGGCACTCCGCAACCTGAGGGGAGAACCAGGCCTCCATTTTAGAGATGGGCAAAGTGAGGTCCAAGGAATGACGTGTCTGGTTGAGCTGATAGGCGGCAGGGCCAGGTGTAGAAAAACCATGGTAGGAGAGGGAGGTGGTGTGCCCAGAGCCTGGCTCCAGGAGAATGCAGCAGACAGCAAGGTTGAGGAGGGAGGCGGAAAGCAGTCACACCGGCCTGTTTCTCCATAGGCAGGAGGCTGATCTTGTTGCGAGGGCAGTGGGGGCTAATGAGGGTTTCAGGCAAGGGCTAGGCTTTGGTGTGGTGATGATAGGATCAGATCTGAATTTTTTTTTTTTTAAGATTTTATTTATTTATTTGACAGACAGAGTTCACAAGTAGGCAGAGAGGCAGGCAGAGAGAGAGAGAAACAGACTCCTTGCTGAGCAGGGAGCCCGATGCGGGGCTCGATCCCAGGACCCTGGGATCATGACCTGAGCCAAAGGCAGAGGCTTTAACCCACTGAGCCACCCAGGCGCCCCTCAGATCTGAATTTTTGAACCATCATTCTAGGAGTGTTGAATAAGGCGGTGGCTTAGAGTTCCTTCTGGAAGCTTCCATATCCAAGGTTAAAACCAGTGGCCATTAGGACCCAAGGGAATGCTCGGTGTGATTCCATCAATATCTTACTTGAAAACAACCAAACTAACCTGTAACACTTAGAGATCAACGTCAGGACAACTGTTATGTCAAGGGGAGAGACAGACATAGAGAGGGTGTCTCTGAGGGGGGCAGTGTTCCACTCCTGATGTGGAAGGTGGCTGTGTGGGTGCCCACTTTATTCATTCAATGGGTGTTTGTTTTATCCACAGAAGTGGGTGTTCTATTTCACAATGGCAATGTTTCCAGTACTTACCACCCCCCAGAAGCTCTAAGAAACAAAACAAAACTTTAGAAACTTTGTGGATGAGGGATTGAATCTAGCTCCTGGATAGTTTTGGTTTGGTTTTTATGCAACTTAAAAAAAAAAAAAAAAAAAAAAAGGCAAACAACCCCCAAACTTGAATTAGTTGCTGTCTAAAAATCAGGTGGTGTCAGGTAAAAATCCAGATTCTAGTTTGTCTCAAAAAATTGGAAGGTCTGTCTCACATTGTCACAGTTAGCTGGAGCAGCGTGGCCACTGCCACCTGTAGACAGGGGATGAGCTGTCCAGCTGCCCACAGTTGCCTCTGCTCCTAGAAGGAAGAACTGGTATTCAATTAATTCGCAACAAGTAGTAATTCTATTGTTGGTATATAGTAGGGAGTAGTGAGGACTGTGGCTCACTGGAGAGGGATAACAACGATACTTCCTTGGTCCCGGCCTACTTCACCTTGTGAATGTCTGACTTTCCGGCCCTGCAGCATCTCTGACTCTTGTCTTTGACCTACAATAGCATGGTTTTAACTCTTGTTTTTCTTCCTAGCCTCTGGGGAACCATACTCGAGACTCTTCTGAGGCGAGTCAGCTCAATACCGACAAGCTTCTCAAAGAATCATCCTTCACCCCACTGCCACCCGGCCAGCCTCAGGACAGCGTGAATGGGCCCAGCCAGCCCTCTGGGGACAGATCCCTCCAAACCACCAACCCCCCGGATGCGGCTCCTGGAAATGAGAATGGCCTGGTGGTGCCATCACCCCTCCGGAAGTCCCGGCCAGTGTCAATGGATGCCAGAATTCAGGTATCTGAGGAGAAGCAAGTCGCTGACCAGGGAGGGAACCTCAGTCCAACAGCCAGCAAGTCCCAAAAAGCAAGCCAGAGCCGTCCCAACAGCAGTGCCCTGGAGACCTTGGGTGCCGAGAAGTTAGCCAATGGCAGCCTGGAGCTCCCCACCCAGGCCGCCCCGGGCCTGTCCAAGAGGGACTCAGACTGTGGGAGCCTCTCCACCTCCGAGAGCGTGGACTACAGCACCTCCCTCTCAGCCGACCTGTCCCTCAACAGAGAAACAGGCTCTCTATCCCTCAAGGTAACGCCATCTCTTCTCCTACAGGTTTGGGACCGGAGTGTGTAGGACGTGCTTCCGCCCAGTTTTGGTTTTAGAAGCAGTTAGCGACTGCCTTCCATTTTAAGTGGATCATGAGGGATTGCGCTTCTGTGAAGAGCTTTGAGCTCAACTCCTAGTGTAATCTCCAGAGTATCTGAGTTCAGCCTGGGGTTTAGTCATGCCGGGCGGTTGGCTCAGGTTTAAATTTCAAATTGTGTGTCCGTTTAAATCAGGTTTGGTGAAGCTCGGGTGGGAGAAGTCAAGGAGGGAAGTTCTCTTATTTGGGGGTCTGCCATGCGGTCCCGTGACTGACTGGCCGAGTCATGTATAGGGAGTGGGCTGGAGGCACTCTTGGGGCTCGGTTTCTGGGGGTGGGTAACATTGTGAACGACAGTAGCCTCTGAGCCTGAGGGCTCAGCGTGGAGGCCAGCACTGTGAAGTGCTTAAAAGAAGACAGAGGCCCCTTCATCATCTCTGGGTACAGACAAACAAACAGAGGCTTCGGTGGGGGGTGGAGAGCTGCCCAGACCCACAGACTGTGGGCTCCGAACCCCACATGCCATTCTGCTTTCCCTCCGGAAGGGCCGACCCCTCCCCCAGCCACACTGATAAATCTCAGGAGGTCCTTGAACTCACCCTTGGCCACTTGACCAGGCCATACTGGTCAGTCAAGTGGTTTTAGGGACAATACTGTAGTATTTTGTTTTTTTCTCCCATTGTTTATTTGGTGGAAACCACGTAGTAGAGACTCAAAACTATTTGCTAAATGAAGGGAAATGAAAGAGGGACGAGCAGGCAGCCAGCCCAACAATTAGCTTCAGGAAGAGAAGGAAAGCCCAGTTTTAACATGTCACCAGGATGAGCACAGACAGCTTATGTACATGTGGCATTGGGGCCCATCACCTGCCTTAAGACAGGTAACCTGTCCCTCCTCTGCTTAAAAAAATACCAAGCCAAAAGAAAAAAAAAAAGTAATTATAAGAAATAAAGGCCAGAGCAGGGTTTCCCCTGCCTGTTCTCAAGGGTGTCGAGAACATTCCTTTGTTGGCCGACTGGCACCGAGTCAGGGAACATGGTGGTTCTGAAAAGAGTCCATGGGCTGCGTCAGCACCCTGCAGTGGGATGAGGAACCTGTCACCTCGCCGGGGTGAGGGGAGGGCAGGAGGTGCCGGGACCAGCGGTAGTCCTGGTGTGAGGGTTGAAGCCCTGGGCTCCCTTCTTCCCCGCCATTCCCCATCTCTCACCGGTAGTCTTGAGTTGAGCCCTGGGACGCCGAGCTGGGTACCTGGGTACTGTAGGAGGACGAGAGTCAGGCGTGGCTGTTCCGTGCCCGTGGGTCTGGGGCCCCTGGAAGCCCGGGGGTCAGGGGAGCTGAGCCCTCAGGGAGCGAGGGCTGGCGCTGGTCCTGCTGAGCAGGAGCGGGGCTTCAGAGCCTGCTTGGGGGGAAGGAGTGCAGTACATCGCCCTGGCCTCCCTCTCTTTTCTGGCTGGATGGCCCTTGGGGCGGAGTTGGGAACCCAGGGCTGGGCTACTCCAGGAAGGGCCTTGGAAGCCTGTTGAGGTCAGAGTGGGGAGATGCTGTGCTGACTCCAGGGCAGGCCCACAGGCTCTCTGCCGAATCAGGACCAGTTTTCAGAGGGTATTTGACACCCCCACCCCGAGTCCTGGCAGCTCTCTCTGAATACTTGCGTCTGAAATGCATGATTAGTCACAGGAGAAGGTGAAGATGGTGAATAATTCCATGGGGGCTGCTCCAGATGGGTGTGGCCTCCTGTGGAGTTCAGGTCAGCTCGGGTTTGGCTTCCGAATCAGTTATGAACTTCAGTTTCCTGGGCTCTTTGGATTTGGCACTGTGGGTAAGAGAGTGTGGTCTGCAGTTGTAACTGTCGGGTATAAATACCAAGTACTGAATGGTTGCCGTGAGCTGGGCTCTGTGCTGTGTCCCCCACGCATTCTCTCACTGTATCTCTGTAACCACTCTGGGAGGTAAGTACTGCTGTTCTCTTGCTCTGAAAAGTTTAGGAAACTGAGGCTTGGGCAGGACGAGGTCCTTGCTCAGAGTTGCAGCGCCAGTGCGCGGTGGAGGGAGGATTATAACCTGGTTCTTTCTGGTGCCACGTCTTTTGTGTGAGAGTGCTGGCAGCCAGGTGTCGGGCTGGGGCGGCAGTGTTTGAAGGCCATAGATCAGGGGGAGCCGAGTGTAAGCTTAGACACTCAGGACCCCAAATTCGGAAGCTTGGGACAAGAAGGGGATGATGGAGAGTTATGTCCTACCTGGATGTTGAGGCTACGGGACCAAGAAGGCCGTGGGCCACACCCCTGTGTCACCCACAGATTTTTAGCTGAAATCCTGAGTTTTGCCTAATGATTCTGCCCTGCCAGGACTCAAGGCTGCACAATAAAACCCTCAAGAGAACACGCAAGTTTGTGGTAGACGGTGTCGAGGTGAGCATCACCACCTCCAAGATCATCAGCGAGGATGAGAAGAAGGATGAGGAGATGCGGTTTCTCAGGCAAGCCTGGGATGGGCCGCTGATGGTGGTAATGCAGGGGGTGTGGTGAGAAGGGAGGGTTGTAGGCTCCTTTGGTTAGAGAACTCTCTGCAGCGTGAAGTGAGGGATCAAGGACACAAAAGGCAGCCGGTTTTGGCCTGCACCTCCCAGTCCCCCCATCCATTCATCTACCTGTCCACCTATTTACTCATCCACCTGCCCATCATTTACCATTCTGTCCACCCACTCATCTACTCACCATCTGTCCACCCACCCATCCATCCACTCCTCCATCCATCTACCC
This sequence comes from Mellivora capensis, assembly GCA_004024625.1. Lineage (NCBI taxonomy): Eukaryota > Metazoa > Chordata > Mammalia > Carnivora > Mustelidae > Mellivora > Mellivora capensis. The sequence continues at coordinate 41,023 of PISX010010590.1, forward strand.
ACATATCCATCCACTCATCCACTTACCCATCTATCTACCTGTCTATCCACTCACTCATCTACTCATCATCCATCTACTCACCCACCACGCACCCACTCTCCCATCCACCCATCCATCCATCCACTCACCACCCAC